>JAQIXS010000033.1:0-84861 GCA_034700785.1 Rossiulus vilnensis
CGACAACCGGCGACAGAGGGGGGAGGGGGGGTTGAAAAATAGCAAAAACTTGGCTACGTAGTTTATGGACGAACCCTAACCTGAAAAACGTATGATGGATTAAAATCCCTGTATCAATAGAAATTTTACTTTAAGCTACTTAATACAACTTTAAGCACTCATGTTTTTAAGGATGCGTCTGATATGAGGTTACAAACACTGCTTTAACAATAAATGCTATATGGAACCAAACCTTGACCAATTTAGTGCAATTATTTTTATTTTGTTATTCTTCTTTAATTTCAAGCTATGCTTGAAATGCTTGAATAATATCGATGTCAACTATAATGTCATTAACTTGCATATTCAAACAAATATTTTTTATTTTTTATTATTCAAATGGTCATGTTAATGGTACATTCTGAAGTTAGATATTGTTACATTAAACCCCCGTGCACCAAAATCAAACCCAACAAACCAGAAATTGCAGAATCAAGATCAAAATTTGAAGATTGTTCTGCTTGCAATGACATCAGTGCCATAATTAATCAAATTAGGTCAGTACCTTTATTCATATTTTATTCGTTAAGCAACTTAATGATAATAACACCCCTATAACCCATTAATCAGTGATCGTCAGTCAGTAATTAATAAAATAGAGATGAAAAACTTTTAGGCTTGCAATCAACTTCAAAGGTGCAGGAAAATTAAAACAAAGACAAACGACTTTGATTTATAGCCTATAAGTTCGCCAATGCCTTAGTGCATATGTACAATGTACCTGTAAGTAAACAATACAATATAGTCCACATTGTTGTTACATTACACATTATATAAATTTCATTGGCACTTGTATTGCATGTGATGACGAAATTAGTAACATCAACGTTATATGGTGTGTAAAACATTGACGTTTAGGAATGCATGCCCCGATATTACTTCCTGTTGCATGGGTGATTGTGCCTTTTAATTATTTTACATTTAATTCTTAGGTACATGGATTTGATCAGACAGCACCGTGATATTCATCCTTTTTGCTTTAACTCTGCATGGATAACAGGTAATATTTCAAAATCATTTACATTTCAGCTTTACAGTGCTTCTTTATTATGTACGACAAAAATCTAATTGACATGCTGTACTGCCTGTGCAGTAAGCAAATCAATTAGAAATGTACCATATCAAGCAATTCTTATCTCTATACTACAATGTCCAAATGGATGGGGCTACATTACAAAGCGTCATCATATTAGGTAACATTTTTCAATACCATGTACTGTATTTACTAAATTTTATAAAATTATTCAGTAAATTCGTGGAGACTTAAGTTTTTTTATCTAACACCATTCCTCATTTTGAAACAAGAAAAATTCCAGGGGTACATTTAGTAGGCTCCTTGCTAAGGCTAAAATTGGTTCTATGAAATATTTATGGACACCCTGTATGCCCCGTATATAGCAAGAAGTAAAAATATTAGTAATAATCATTAACAGAGGACTCTGTTGCCGATAAAAGTTCAATCCAAGCTTGTCCTATGACTTGTGAAAGCAGTGTTGGCATCATCTATTATAATGGACAAACAGATCCATGGCAAAATAAACAGGAATAAACCTTCCGGCCTGTTTTAACAGTCTGCAAATCCGAAGAGACAAAATGCAGTTCGTGTCATTTATACGTTCACATCCTTTGACCTTAATGTGGAGTAATCGCTATTATTGCTCCATGCGCTGTTAAATGATGGTTTAATTATCTCATATTGGTCATTCGGGGTGTAGACAACACGGATCATTCGCCTCCTAAATTTTCGGAACTACAGATTATAAACACATCCAAACGCCCGAGGTATTAAAGCGATGGAAATCGATAAGCTCGCAAATTCAATGACGTTTCTCAATTTACCAGACTTGTCATAGTGGACACCGTTTGCCGATATTTTATGCTAACACGCATTACACTCATTTCAATTTAAAAAGCTATGAAAATTGCAATGAACTACATAATCCAATTAAATAATTTAGAATCCCATAACAAACTTAAATATTTTATTTACCAAACAAGCATTGGAGCTTTCTTTTGATGATGCCTAGGCGAACCTAAGCTACTATTCACGTTAAATATGCAAATAAGGGTTGTATATGGTAAATGAGACCGGTAGGGGTCACTAAATTCGGACCCCCAATTTGCATTTGTCTTGGGAAAAATATTAAAGCTCCTCAGTACAGCGAAACCAGTCAATAAAGACCGCAATTGAACATGAATTGAACATTGAACATTGAACAATTGAAATATGGCGTATTTAGGTCATTTAATATGGAAATAAAGCGGAATGAAATATGGAAAATTTTTCAATGAATAAATAAATTCGAACAATCTAGACTTATTTTCGAATAATAATGGACTTTATATAGATACTTATATTGTAATGATACTGAACTGCATATGGAAGACGGAAAAGGAAAAAAGACTGCAATTCGTAAAAGGCCATGCATCGTCTGCATGTACATATTCACAGTATAACTGTCGAAAACCATAATCGAAATAATGTCAAACAATGCAACAAATAGTGTCAACTAATATAAACACGGTCGAAATGATGGCTTTTTTGCACATTGTGAACTTCTTTAGTACATTGTGCCATACACCAACAAAGAGGAGGATTTTGCCCGCATGCACCAGTGCTAAACAGATGAGAGTGAAGCCCAACGAACGATCCTTTGAAATAATCAGGATGATAATTACATGATAATGAATTCGTCGTTGGCCCAAGCTTCATCGAGATTCTTCTCCGAGGAGATTCGTAATGTCGAAAAAAAAGCAAAGAGGGCACACGTCTTAAATATTTATTATACATTTCAAATTGCAGAAATATTCAGTGGATGCTCCCTTTTTCTTCGTTGCGCTCCTCGGATAAGAGCCTCCTTCCATTGGCGCTTTATCTTTGGCGTGCACTGTATACATATATAAAATTGTTTTACTCGGGGTGCACTGTATATATGTATATATATGGCATAATAGAGAGGAGAAAAGAGAGAAGCAGCGAGGCCTAAGCCTAACACGTTTACGATGCAGCATCGCGTGTAAAATTCAATACTTCAATTGATCCTTAATTTGGAAGTCAAATCTTAGCAGTGCCTCAATTTGGAGCGCAGTTTGTAGACTGTATACATTATACAGCTCATGCTTATATGCATGAAAACAATTAAGATTTCCCTTGTTCCCCAGTTACACATGACTAGTTTCCAACTGAGTGAGCTGCACAGAGGCATCGGCAGGCGAATGCTTAGCATGCATGAGGCTGTCAGAACAAAACCCAGATTAGGCGTTTTAAAATTTATATGAAACATACATGAGATTCGGGGCGCTGCTGCTGCCTTTGCCTCTGCCTCTGCTTCTGCAGTGAAGCCTGGCTGGTTAGTTTACAAATTAATTCGGTGAGACGAAGTTGCACAGGGTTAGGCCTATGAATACCAAATGCTCTGAATCCATTAGGAACGCCAGTCGAATATTACGATGGCCATTATCAACTCGATAATTACCTGCGATCCCCCAAAAATTGCAATGCAAATGAGAGAGCTGCATGTGTTCGCCAGGCGCAGCCCTTAAACACACAAAAATGGTTGGAGAGAAGGCAAAAGGGAGCGCCGTGGTGCTGGAGAGAGACGTTGGAGATGAGCGTTGCCGGATCGGGGTCTCGGGGGCCTTCGAGGACCCAACGGATACCGTCGACGATTACCCGTGGAAACCCGTGGAAATTTAAAAGGACTTCGAACATCGGACGTGTTTTTCATTTTTGGAAGTTGTGGTTCTTCAGCTTGTTCTTGTGCAATCTGCTCCAGAGTTTGCAGAGTTGACGTTGGAGGATGCTGCCCCAAGGATGTTTCATCGGACTGCATGCGCTCAAACCTGTGAGTATTAATCGTTTTAGAACTACCAGAGATTTTGTTATAGCGTTAGTTACCAGTGGGCTCCAAATGGACCCTAAAGATAAAATTAAGGTAAAGTTTATCTAAAAAAGTTCATTTTTGATATGAATGGTTTCATTTTTTATGAGAAAAAAATGTGTATATTTGCAACAAAGTCATAAAATATCATGCATTTTTATCAAGTGTATATCATGTAGCTTAGAGTATAAATATGCTTGGGGTCCGTATGAACCCCACCGGCATTTTGAGTAATCAGAGCCTGTTGCCAAATTATGACTGACCACTTAGCGTTGGACAGGACATTGGTGGTAACGATTATTTCGGCCTTGGATTCCCATCAGGGCCACCAGACAGGCGTCAGAGGCAGAGTAATTGGAAGATGCTCTCTGATGCCCTGCTTCTGTGTCCACTATAGAACCTTGCTGCTCGTGTTTCTGACGCTTTATCGCTCGTTAACCAATGGAGAGCGAGAATTTGAATTTTGGCATTGCATCAAAGGTAGGCGTTAAGTTGCATCGTAAGAATGGACCGATGGGCGATTAAAACAGGGATTATCCTCGGCCCTAGCGTTTACCCAAATTGCCAAACGCAATATATTGTTTCAAAACGCGTTTTTTCTGTTCGTTTTTTAAAAAGCAGGATGTTTATATTTAATCCCAAATTTATGTTGCTTCATAACGGTTATAATTAAAAGTTGCTAACAATGAAGCATGTTTTTTTTGAGATTTTGTAATTATCAATTGGAGCATGGAAATTTAAGTTAATTTTAGCGCACTAAATTTGGCAAGAAAGTAAAAATAAATTTAAAGCTAATCCATAGTACACTGGTAGGTAATTGTGTTCACACAGCTCTTATCCAAATTTGTCAAACTAAACATATTATTTCAAAAACTTATCATTTTTTCAGTTAATTTTTTAAAGCGTATGTTCGTTTGTTAATCCCAACTTCTTAATTGTGTAAATTAGGAATTGCTACAAATAAAGCATGGTATTTTTGATTTTTTTGGAATTATCAGTTGGAAAATGGAAAATTAGCGCACCTCATACAGTACAAAATTATAAAAGTTTGGTAATATATATATATTTGATAGCTAATTCATATTGTGAGATAATTGTATTTACGGTTAATTAGTTTTTTAAGCAGAATTTTTATTTTTAAACCTAAATTTATGTCGTCTCTTCTTAAAGGTATATTAAGAGTTGCTGCTAATAAAGCATGGTAATTTATATTGTAATTATAAGTTGGAATTTGGAAATTAAATTAAATTTTAGCGCAATACATACTTACAAAAATGCTATTCTGTGAGTTTATTGTGTTAAAAAAGTTCTTGTTTAAAATTTTCAATCGCGACCTATTGTTTCAAAAACTTATCAAAGTCATTGTTTAACTCAAAAATAATTATAAAGCTGACATAAAGCATGCAGGAAACCAGGCTCTATTAATGCACCAAGTATAAAACTGTGCACTGATGATTTTTATGTTGATAATTTCGGTTTCTGGTTTTAAAATTTTCATTGTTCAGGTAATTGCGAAATAGGTTTGCATTTTCCAGAAATGCTAGAAAAGTCTTGCTCCAGTGTCAAGCAGGTGCAGAGGTCATGCATGGTTACATAAACAGTACACTAACCCCCATTAAATTTGCCACAAAAAATGGCAGCTTCTCCATTTTTGTCTAGTACATGATGTTCATCTGGCCTCAAGCTTTAAATACATTTCCAGAGATTGTTTTTTTTATATTTTATTTTCATTTTTGTTGGGCATTCCAATTGCAGTTCTGTGGTATTTTTCAGAAACTTGTATCTTGTGCTTGCTGCATTTTTTTTTAACATAAAACCTGAAGATGTTTCCTCTCAATTCAGCGGTCAAAACTGGAAAAAAGTAGTTTTTTTATCAAACAAGAAAATGCCAATGCACATGCTGAGATCATAAATTTGTTGAAATCTTATGATAAGCGCACACGGGAGAAAATATATTCACAATTTATTTTCAAGGGTGTATACAGAACGAGCTGGTTTCTCCAAACCACAAACAGAGTTTTAATGACCGAAAAACACGCAGTCTCGCCTGTTCGCTCTCATGATTTATCTTATCGGTGGGTTGTTCCTCCACACCTTTCGTTTTACTCTTAAAAGCGTTTAGTAGTTAACTGGGGCACTAAACCATATAGGGACAGGAAAACTACCTTCAAACTTCGACAAATGCTGCTTCCATTGCAAAGGGACTATGGCAACGTTTAATTGATTTCGAATGTTTTGTGTATTTTAGAAATCGTAAGTTATCTTAATTTTTGACCATTTTTTTGGTGGAAATTCAACTTTAAATTTTGCATGCACGAATTCTCTACTTATCATCATATAATGTAATGTATTACTTATTATTGTTTTTTATAACTGTAAATGTAATAGACTAAAATATTTTTTTAGTACTAGGTTACACTTATCTTAGTTATCTTACATTAAAATACTTAATTAGCATTATAATTGATGTATTAACCTTAAACTGATTGCCACTACCAGTTTATAAACCTGTTTTAATAGCCCAGAAATAATCGGAAATATGAATAGCTACCTAATAGGCCTGTAGCTTTACAAAATTCTGCAATAATGTTCATCCCCTTTATAATAGATTAATTGTTACTGGGCTACTTTAATGCGTCAACAAGAGATAGAAATGTTACAAATAATATTAATAAAGCCACTTCTTACCGAATCGTATTTTTATGCAACAACACAGTTTAGAAACGAATTTTTTAATGTATCATTGTTTTAAAAAAATTGCTTATATTGACAAATTGTCACGCATTATTTTTTTTCTCATAAAACGACAGAAGTATGAGATTTTGGCCAATTATTTTACCTGATTACGGTAAACAGTAATGAAATTATGAATTGGTTGGAAACTTACCATTTGTCATTAAACGCAGATCAATTTTTAAATGCTGCACAAGTTTGAATAGAAATATTATGGGTCAAACTCGGTCTATTTTTATAGAATCATCTAACAATGGACCTGCTTTAACAAGATTTTTAACCTTATACCCATTTTTCCAGATTTTTCCAGATCTAAATTATTCTACAATTGCATTAAGTGTGAACCATATCCTGCCTTGACCAGAAGTAAAACAACATTATATAACTATTGTGGAATGTATGAACACTATATCGTCTATGGCCAAATGGTACACTGCACTTGCACTTGTTACTTACCTCTGTGCATATACATGTACTGTGTACACACAAAACAAGCAACGTATTTCCGAGCATGCGGCGCGCTACAGCACTCAAGCTATTTGAGCAAGAGTGAAAATTATCCTTCATTAGCGATGTGAATTCTTGTGGGAATGGGGAAGTGAAAATTGGTGATTGCCGCATGGGGTAATGTAATTGTACTGTTTCCATCTATATTGGCTAAATGGGAATTGGAAAAGGGCTGTTTTAATTAAAACGTGCAATCTTATTACGGCGTAGATGAAGCATGTTGCTCAAGTTTTATTTTATTTCACCTCAAAATTAAAGGCCGTGCTACAACGTGCACTTAGTAGATATCCTCTTGATATTTAGTTCTTTGCCGAGGAGACATCATTTAGATAAGTATTCATTCGTAATGAATGATATGAGTTCGTGTTAATTCAAACACTTGTACGGTCTGCAGTGTAGACAAAAGACTGGCTCAATTTTTAACAAACGTGTACATGTATTATCCCAATGCCAAATGCCATGAAATGCCCTTGAAATGCATTTTGTAACTACCTTGTTGGCTCGTATAGTTTTATAACGATAACCATTAAACGATCACTGGTAAATTTAAATACTTTATTTGGGTCCAAAGATGAAATGCATTTTAAAATGGATTGCCAAAGCAGTTCTTTTGCGTATGGGTTGTTCCTTCTTAAACATTTCTTTTTCTAGTCAATTTAAAAAAGACTAACTTAGGATTACAGGACTAATTAAAGGTGTATAATAGGCCCCTTTCAAACATTAAAATTACAACAGGTATGATTTGCAAGCGAAATGAGGTTATTCCTTTGAAGCTAGTTATTTCCAAGTTATCCTTCGCGAGGACCAGCATGCGCTAATAAATATAAAAACAGAACATTATATTATTATTAAAGTTATCATTTATATACATGTATATTATAACTCGTGATTCGAAGTTTTCGGAAAATATAAAATACACACATGTAGCTATGGACAGAGGCGCCCTTCCTCGAATTAGATTTTCAAGCATAATGATAATATACATGTACATGTAGCATCTTTATTATTTTCATTTCTTATGTTACATAATATTAGGTGTATACACAAATGGAACACTATGATTTGTAGAAAATAACAAGGGTATTTTTCCTTTTATAGTTTTGTATCTACCATGTTGGCTCGTATAGTTTTAAAACGATCACTATTAAACGATCGCTGGTAAATTGAAATACCTTATTTGGGTCCAAAGATGTAACAGCAGGAGAGTTGAAATATAGCGTGAATGTAAGTGGAGTATGATATCACTGCGAGTTATTGATGCTGCATTTCATGCCATTCTGTACAGAATTTAAGTCCCACTTTGCTAAATTTTGAGACTTGAGACAATCTGGAGCTAGCTGTTTTGTCTTTCTGGCGTAAAATAGCCTCAGGATTTCATTCCCGGGAAGAAATGAAAGTGACCTCCCCTCTATGAGCCATAAATCTGACCGACAAGTGAGCATATTTCATGTTTTATTATCCGCAACCACTACCGTTACTCACCAAATAGTGGCATTTTACGATACCAAAAAGCCTTGGGAAGTTAGGCGAAGAAAGGCACATACCAATCATAGGTCTATCATGACCCTTGTCTTTGTAAGCGTTGATACCGTCAGGTTTTTCGGTAAGGTAGCTTCTAGATTCAATATTGTTATGTTTTTTCGCCTTTCTATAAAACGTTCCACTTTGCAATAATGTATAATAAAGGGGTTTCACATTTCGCATCCCAGTAACCTGATGTTATATGGTTTATTTACTTTCTGGACGAATGCAATTTGTTTTTGAATTTACTATCCACCGATGGTTCATTCAAGACAACCTTGAAAAATTCAACCGCCACAGAGCTGGAAAAAATATCAGACAACATGATAAAAAATCCCTAAACCAAATTCTGGACAGGACTTAGATTTATCACCATACAGTCGCCAAACGTTGGGCTCGAGGGGCACAAAAAAACAGACAGGTAAAAAAATTAGTTACCTTATCTTATGACCATAAAGACAACCCCCAAATGATAGGGTCTTCGCCGAACATCCCCTTCGCATTACTAAAATTGAGGAGAGGAGAGGGCCACCTTGTACTTACGCTCTGTCTGAAACACCTTAAAACGATACATTTAAAAGTAATTTTTTTACCAGAAAGGACACCTGCTGGTTTACGGCTTCAACTTGAGAATGGATCATGAAGGAACAATTGGGTACGGAATTGTTTGTTTGTAAATCCAACGGCTTCAGCTTGTAATGAACAAGATATTTTTAGTGAATGAGAGAAAACGACGATGCATTTTTATGGTTATTTTTTCGTAAAAAATACACTGAAAAACAGCCTTACTTAAAAAAAAAAAAAACATGTTGTCATGTTGAAATGACATTTTTTATTATAACAATGTAAATAATGTGGCAGAAATTTGTTACACTTACATCAGTTTAGGCTATTTAGTGTTGATACTTTTCCATACACTCCCATTCGGGGAGTATTTGGTTGGTAATAATCATATTTTACTGACCGGAAGCGCTTAAATTGCGAACTTAGGAATCTGCAAAAGCCCTTGAAAGATTTTAAATAGCCTAAGGATCATCAAGCTCCATTGAATTCCTGTGAACAACGAAGACATTTGAAAAACATTGCATTTTACTTATCAATACATTTATCAATTCAATATAAACCAAAATGTCCCAATAAAATATATTTTTTTTCGCAACAATACAATTTTTTATAATGAAACTCATGGGATTCCATGAAATCAATTAGTATGTTTTGTTATTCAGTATTTTTTACACTCCAAGCGTATTATCAAAATTCATTATCTTGAGTGTTCACTAAATCGAGATAACACTGGCGTGAAACTATCAGCTAGTTTATAAATAATACATAGAAATTTAAAATTCTTTGCTCAGTTATTATTCTATATTATTTTATATTAGAAATTAAAAATTAATAATACGAAATTGTTCATTTTTTTAAATTTGATTTTGCTTAGTGTGGATCAATAGAAATCAAAAATGTAAACTTTTTTCCAGAGGTGACCAATAGAGCTAAAAAAATCATGCACTGTTTATGAAATTATTCAGATTTTTTTTACAGTAAGCTCTATTTTAAACATAAACTGTGAAAGCACGAGAGTGAGTAATTTTTATTATTAACTAAAATGAGAGCAAGGGCGGAAAGGAAGGCGTTAGGTTTATTTCGCATGTTTTTTTCTTCTCATTTCCAGAGGTACTTTTCCAATACCCCCTTATGCAAATTAGGCAAACAAATGCAAACAAAGGGAGGAGCTGCTCGCAATCTACAATTGCTTCGTGCGCCTCCCACTGCATTGGAGGTTTTGCTAAATTGCCCCCGCCACCCGTCCGCTGATCAAAACCAAGGATTTCGTTAGGGCGAGACTCCAACATTTTTGTTAGTAGAAAAAATTGTGCCGAATTGCTCTGATGTCCCTCATAAAGAACTTAGTACATTGTACGATTTGCTAAGTGAATAACTAGCTTTATACGCGAGTAACTTCTGCCATGATTTCGCGATTTCCAGCTCAAAAAATTTATGATATTAACCGTTTGTATTAAACAGTGCTAAGAAGTGTTACAGTGTAAGTAGTACACTCTTCGGGAATTTATTCTGCAAAAATGAACGTTGGTGTTTGGTTTTGTCTAGATAAATATGGTTTACCCTCTTTTCAGCAATATGTATTTACAGAAAAACTGGAATGCAAATTAGACATATTAGACATAATTTATTGAAAATTACATTTTATATTGAGACGGAGCACTTGTAATTAGTTAGATTGTTTCACACTGAAGATGGAAAAATCTTTAAGATCATAATGCTAATTTATTTTGACTCATGCTTCACTTCCATCAACCTCTCTCTTTAATTCGTACAAACTAGATGTCGATATGTACTATCTTTATAAGGAAGCATGCATGATGCATGCTTTCTCATTCAATCATTAATCCTATGGTAAGCCAATCCCTTTGGCTTTTGATTTTTTTAAACTACCCGGATTAATTATTTCCTTTCAGGCACGTCTTTGTCTTGTGTTCAAATGTAAAAAATAAGATCACCTGCAAGTTTTGTGTTTGTGAGGCAATGCAAAATTAGTTCCTTTGCCCCAGTCGCTGCTGCAGGTGATGTTGTATATTGACGGATATACTGCATTTACACGATAAGTCCGTCAATATGCAAATTACCGCATGTTTCTCTAGCTGAAAACTGTGTGATTGTGATCTTGGTGATCCATCTTTCAGCCAGCGATATGTGTCTTGTTTTGAACGCATAATCTCTCGTTGTAGATTCCTGATTGATAGAAACATGTTAGTTTGGTTTGATATTGGAATAGGATTGGCAAATTTAATGTAGACTGTAGAGCGATCCAACATTGCTTTGCCTTAAGATCGACGTTGTACCTCTGTCCCTGATCAGTTATCAAACAAATAACAAAACATTCGTGATTTGGTAAAAGCTATTTTGGAACGCTGCTATTATTGCCTTGTATTTGCAATATACACCCAAACTGTACAAGATTGGGGCAGGTGATCAATCGAGGTTTGCAAACTGATTTTTTTTTTGCTTTACACCCATGTGGATTTTATTTACCTTAATTGATACTCTAAAGTGGCCCAATTGTGTTCTTCTCAGCTTGACTGACTTTCATATTTAATCTTTTCACCTGCAAGGCGTTACACGGATCACACAAAATTCTCGTTCTAACCTACCTGGGTTATCAGTTGATCTAGCTTTTTGACACATTATAAATTAAAAATGCCATGTAAACCAGACGTGAAGAAGTGACCTTGAGGTTTGATATACTGACCACCATTTTACTTTATCTAATAAAAATGCTAATCTTTAATAAATTGTCTAGTTTGTAGCCTATGCCAAAAAAATTTCCAATGATGCTCACATTTTGAGCAAAATAAGTGCATACAATTATGAAGTGTAAAATGGAGCATTTTGTGAAGTTCTGTGAGAGGCATAACATAGAATTGATGCTGTGGTGACCATTCTTCTTACAAACAGTCTTAGCGCAAATGATAAAGTAATTATGCATTATAATAAACACTGACAATTTCTATGGCCATACACGTATATTTCCTGATTTAAAACTGTCGAACAACATTGTATTTTTAATTGCAGATACAAAGTCGAGTTCATTTTGCAGCTCGTATATATTTTCTTAAATATTTAGTAGATTTAGCCACATTTAGTTGTATAGATGTAAATGCAATTAAGGCTAAAACCCAGTAATTTTTACTGTTCCCAGGCTTATAGCCACAGTTGTTCCACAAATATTTCAGGTGTGACAAACATTACTTGGCTCTGACAATTTTAAAAAATAGATTGAAGGCTGAGTAAAATGGATGTGCACCACCCAAAAATAATACTTCCAAGTTTTTTGTTCAAAAACCTGTTATAACTGCTAAATTAATTTTTCCATGTGAAATGGTCGGTTACTTATAAAAAGTTAAATGACTTTATAAAAAAATTGGGGCCTCTGGAAAGTGGTGTTTCTTTCTGAAAAGGGTTTTTCAGGTGTATTTAATTTTTTTAAATGGATAAATGGGGCATTTTCGGATTATAACAAACGAGAAAAAATAACATAAGCAATTATAACAAGTATTTGAAGTAAAAATGAAGGAGTAATTTTTTGCATGGTGAGCATCCTTAAATCTGTAGGTAAATCTGTTGGTCGAGATTTATCCAATTTTAAAAATTTTAGCAGGTTATTTTAAACGCATCCTTACTAAACGTCCACAAAGTCAGTTTTCGAATTCATTTCTCACTCTGGCAAAATGGATCAGGACTCCATCCGTTTCAGCATAACTGCAAAATTTGGGGCGCGAGGGGTCGATTGGCCATTGCGCTTTTATAAGGTGTTTAATTATGTGGAACAAGGCTGGTGCCAAAACGATTATATACAAATGGTTTGAACTGGAAGGCCTATGGATGCACTAGGACCAAAGACCCATCACTCCCTCCTTTTATCCTTTCCTTTAGAAACGCTCTTGATTTCTTTGTCATTTGTGCATCCAGAATTGAACTTGGTCGCTTTTGAACCGACCAAATACAAAGGCAATTTCTACGGTTTCCATCGCGATATTTTTTCTCTAATAAGGATCATGCGCTAATGCCATTAGAGAATTTGTATGGGGGAAGGCAATATCTGGGGTTATTATAAATGCTAAAAGCTATTTAATATATACATCCTTTGACTATGCGAATATGGACGCCTAACACGTGGACATTCTTGGCCTTACCAGTGTCGGTTGGGGCCTGCACCGCACGTGCAGTGTTGAATTGGGCATGTCCTCACCCCCAGGGCTTCCCATATTGGTGACGCTGGCCGATGATTGATGACCGAAAAGTACAATGGGTGGAAAGCTGTTTGGGATCGTGTTGCAATGGGTCCTTTCACTTTCCCCTTTTCATGGTTTCTCTCCCCTGAAATTGGTCGTCCTGGTGGGATTGCTGCCATCCGCCTGGGAATATGTTCCTGTGGCTCTCGTAAATGGTACCCCTGCAGGAAAGGAAAGGGAGGGCTGGAGGAGGAGCACCTCTGGTCCATCGACAATTTTCGACCGTGCCGTATCCGTTTGGACATTAAATTTATTCCCTCTTCCGCTTTTTTTTCTTCTCTCCTTTTCTGACAGACTTTTGTACGTGGCCTTCTACTCTTGCTACTAAATGCAATTTGTATAATGTCCCTTTTTCCAAATCCAACATATGGACTCTGCACTCTCCTCGTTCGCCTTTCAAGCGGCTTTAATAATCCCCGAGGCAAAACGTAATGCGTAACATTGCAATCTGTCCTTCTACTCGGCATACTGATCGAGCCCTTTCTGGGACATGTCTTGTACCGTGGCCTCAGTACTTCTATTCCCTGATGCTCACTTGGTATGTTTAAATGCACGAGAGATGTTTGCGAAAATTACGTTTAAGGTACCAGGTCCTAGCGTAGCCCAGATAAAGAGCAGTTAACTAAATATGCAATTCAATTCAACTTGATAAACTACATGTATATACAGTCAGCAAGGATATACCGAGTGATAAGGGGTTATTCCATCGACGAATCTCAACTTAGTAAAGTCCAGGATTTCGATTAAAATAAACTAAATTTTCAAAATTTAGAAAAGTCCAGTGTCACGATTTGCAAATAATGCACATACTATACTGTACAATGCGCAAGTTTTTAGATTTCTAGGGTCAGCCGTCATATAAACCTTTGGGAATGTGGTGAACCAGGTTTGAACAGGCATGATTGGCTGAGGTCCTTTTTGAGGCACAGCTTATCGTGAAAATGATGTGTAGGTTTTTTTTTCTTTGTGAGCTAGTCATCCGAACCCAGCGGTCCAATGAGGCAAATGCAACGTTAAATCATCATCTCCTACCTACTCGAGTCCTGCAATTAACACTATTGTGAGCCGTAAGTCGAGGCACACCTACCTTCGTTTGAGATTGTAATTAAACGCAATTCAATGGCAGCGAAAATACACAACGTGTGGGGTAGACCGAAGAAATGTAGATAGATAAGATTGAAAACTATTACATGGACGAGGGGTTGAATTGAAAACAAGGTGTATGAGCTCACTGCTGACTTCTACAAGAGGAGACTAACTGCATGAGAGCTAGCTATCTGCAAGTTTCTGACCGATAAAGTGGGCGGGAATGCCAGAGTTTTGATTTATATAGACTAACTGAGATTAGGAAATCCCCATCCTTCGAGCTCTGATTCGGGCTGGACAATCCGGTGCTGCACTCGAGGAAAATAGGTCCACTTCTCGTTTGAAAGGAGGCCATGATGACTTTTTATGCCTAATGAGGCATGGTTCTTGCGTAGGCTGCATGCGTCATTTTGGTAATCACAACATTTTTGGTTAGCCATGAAACTCTTGATACAAATATGCCATGTTGATAACGTTTCGGAATAATGTTCGATATAGATGGTTTCGGATGTTAAAGCTGCTTGGTGCCTACCTGATTCCATGGCTGATCCTTGAAGGTGAACAGTGAATAGACAGATTGTCCGTGAAGGACGTCCATCAAAAGTCGACTTTTTGGCCCCTTTACCCTTTATACAGTCCGTTATGTTTCGAATTGGACCAACGCCATCCTTCTGTCCAGTCTCGTCCCACAAAGTAGCACAAATGGTCTACATAACGTTAATTTATTTGGTCAAATATATTGAAAAATATTAAAAAATGTTGTGTTTTAGCCAGGCTCAAAACCAAAAAAGTCATCACATTTAAAAAAAAAATGAAAATGCTTTAAGCAAGATCTCTTTTAGATTTTCGAATGAATATGGCAAGCAAATGTGTTGCCCTAATATTTCTATACTGTTTAATAAATTACCTAAGTTTGTTTCGATAATACATGTAAATACCTTACGGACAATTTAAACAAGAATTAAAAATATATTAAATAAGCAATTAAATGTGTACATTTGGAATTTACATTGGAATTACAAGGGGTAGACATTTAATCTATTTGTATTAGGTGCTATTAATATAAGGCTTGATTTTGTAATATCTTCTCCCAATAATTCCTTTGTGCCCGAGACACACTGAACCAATTACGATATTGATATGGTCTTCATGTATACATAATATGCGTAACCGAACATTTTTCTCCATTGTTTTAACATTTTACTTTTGGTAACAAACGTTACAAAATAAAAATCCTGTAAAACCGTGTGCGTAGGCCCGACCTAGCAGTACGTGACACTCACAAATTGGTTACCATGGAAATATATCTCAATAAATGCCCCTACCCTTTCCCCACCCCTGCAGCTACACTTCCATTTTGACTCAGTAGCACATACAGGGATTCTACGTGTACATGTATATTCTCACTTCTCTCCCCCCCCCTTCCCATGCACCCCTTTCCCACACACACGCAAGGTCCTATACCCATATAAGCCAACGGTATAAGCTCGTTTGTCAATCACTGAGGATATGATATATAGGAGCGAGGCGGATTTCTTTATCCAAAAACCCTAGGATTTGGGACTGAAACGAGACAGTTCTGCGTTGAACAACGAGAAGAGAAAATGATGACGAAAACTGTTTCGTGCTTATTGTTCTCAGTTTTGCTATTTATGCTAAATTTGCCACATAGCCTAAATAATGATCAGGGGAATTCAAAAAGGCAGCTACACTTACACGTCTTTATAATGCAATAAATTGCCCTACATTTTCTAATTTGCACTTGAGAAAATATCGGTTGATATTCACTAATAAATTTACGACCACTGCTTGCTTAAGCCCGACCCAAACGGATGCTACCACCCTAGTGGACAGACAATTCTACACTGGAAGAAATACATTTAGCATGTCTAATAAATATTTGAAGCAAAATTATGGAATTTTTTTAAATTAATAAATCCTGTTTGAAGACTGTTAGAACTACCCTTAGCAATCTTCTTTGTTGCTGTCACATTACCAAGTATTCGCAAGCAGACATCATCAACAAGGTAGGATCAAATTTGCAAAGTCACATTAATGATTTGATGACATTTGCACCTCAGAATGACAACGTATAAAAAGAAATGGCAAAAACTTGCGTGATACATTCCTGCTGAAAAGCCAGTATTGTTTATTTTTTCTATGGTTGGTGAGGTGTTATCGTAACTAAATTGTCTGTTCCAAAATCATTTGTGTTTTAAAACGGACCCTTGATAATGTGGAGTCAGCTTATTTGCGTGGTTCAGACAAGATCAAGGCGGTATCAACGTTCAAGGAGTTGCCCCAAATGGACTCCTTGGGCTTTGCTCAGTGTTTCCTCGACCTACTTACACCTGAAGCACACCCACTGGTCTTCTGTACCACCTGTTAAAGAGTTGCATTCGCTGTTTCGAGATAAATGCTTAAAATTAAATTAAATTTTTTATGCATCCATGCTAGTTTTGATCGGAATCTTCATCAACAAACTTTCAACAGGAAGCAACCAGGTTCCTCGACAAGATGTATTTGGCAGACCTTACGGGATAATTACTAATGGCATTATCTTCTGAAAATGACATTACTAATGATCGTGTAATGAAAGCCTAAGCTGAAATACAATGTTTGCCAGTAAAGATGTGCATTTATCATGATATTGTACGGCTGACAAGTCATGAAGCTGGTAATGCCATTAGTAATGTCATGTAGTAATATCGTTTAGGGCTCGCTTTTCAACTTTTTTTTTGAATCAGTACACTTCTGTCATCAAGAGTCTTCACGAATGAATAACCCTTGCCACATCACTAAATCAGACTTCCCCAGGCAATTTTTTTAAATATTGATTAAGTATTTGGTGACTATTCCTGGCGGTTATTTTCCGAGTTTTCATAACCGTTGGCCATAAGCTGCTGCTGTTTTGAACTCGTGTTTTCACCCTCAAAACGGATTAATAAGATTGGACGAGTTAAGAGCGTCAGCCGGCTCGTTGAAAAATGAGTGGGATTTTTTTATTCAGCCAGTTGGTGGAAAACACTGTGGATTTATGCAGAATTTCGGAGTAACCCCCAACAGCTAAAGCAACGTAAGATCTTTGGCAAGCACGTCTCCCACTCGCTCTGTTGAGGTACGGTTGCAGCATTAGGACTACTCCCACACCATCTCCACTTGACTAATCCTATTACTGTCCCTTTGGGTCTGCGAGTTTGCCGGGATTGCCCCGACAGTCAGCTTTGATGACACAATCGCATCCTAAGCTCCGAAGGCTAGTTTATTTAGTTAATAGATCTCATCAAGTCTTGCCGCACAGCTAGGCTGCACCAGAGCTGGATTTCTCTCATTCCTCTTCCTCCCTCTCTTGCATCCCCATCTCCAAACACCCCCCAATTTGTCCTCCATCCTCCCTACTTTCCAATCCCATCGCACATTTCTCTTCATTTGGCTCATCTGTGAGGGGCTCATCTTTTGATGATCATCGTCATCACTGGCAACGCGTTTCCAGTTAGCCCATTAGTCCGCTCGTCCCAGATGGCCACCTCGTCCACTGATTCAACGCTTCGATGGACATTCACACGTCTTCAAATTGGACCGGAAATCTGTCTTGTTTCGACGGCATTCCTTCAAATTCGCTTCTCCTCCAGGAATTTATAAGGTGACGCTCTGCAGCTCGGTGGGAAACGCGCGTTTAAGCTCATTGTATTGCGTGATTTGGTAATGGGTTTGTGGATTGTTGTAGCGACCTACCAGTGCTGGA
Organism: Rossiulus vilnensis; assembly: GCA_034700785.1. Lineage (NCBI taxonomy): Eukaryota > Metazoa > Arthropoda > Diplopoda > Julida > Julidae > Rossiulus > Rossiulus vilnensis. The sequence goes on from JAQIXS010000033.1 coordinate 18,324, forward strand.
TCTCCAGGGATGAACCTGTCCAAAGATTTCTTGTAATAATGATGTTCGAAGGATTTCATTTGTCTGGAATGCGTAACGAAAGGATCAGTTATTAACTTCTCGATTTTTTTTATTTTGATCGGTTTATTTTATTTTGCGAGAATTGTGTATTTTAAGGAGATTTTTGGAAAGTTAATCCTTGCCAATTTTTTTAGGATTTTGAATTTTTGAATTTTTGAGTGGCTCTAGATATTACCCAATATTAGCTCCACTGGTCTTATAAATTATTTAGATTTTGTCTATGTCTGGAATTCTATGCAACGCTGACGCTCGTGGTCACAACGGTGCTTTCTAATTTGTGGTTTTGGGGGAAATTCATGTAATATTGGAATCAATCTGCCATACTGAATAGTTGCACATTCAGTGGATTATTCAATTCAACTCAGCACCCTACTGTCAGCAAGGATATGCCATGTTGCAGGAGGGTGGAATTCATCAATTCATGTTGTTTTTTCTTCTTTATTTTTATATTCTTTGATGAGGTGATTCCATATAAAGTGTATAAAAATGTCAATACTGGCATACTAAAAGACTTGGTCTGCCTATTCATTCAACGTACAGTATTTGGGTTTAGATTTCAGTTATATGTGTGCAGTAATTCATGTGAATGGCTGGGTTTGAGGCTTGTGTAATTTAGAGTTCGAAAATATACAGTAAAATTCCAAACATGCTTTTTAAACTGTTGTAGTTCCCAATTAATTTGTTGACTTTGTAGCATCCCAAGAATACATGTACATATACGTTACAAGTTTATACATATTAGAACTTAATTAAATTAAGTTAGAATTTTAAATGTTTAAAATGAACATACTAACTGGAAAACGGAATTTCCTATATACACGTAAGACTCCAATGGAGCACCAGCAGTATTGCTTTTTGTATCTCACGTCACAACATGACATAATGCAGCCAATGACATGATTGTCTTGCGCCCTATAATTTTGTTTGATAAAACTATCGAACTATGTCTGAATGAGCTGCAGCATGCATTCGCGCTTGTCATAGCGTTTCTAGAAAATGCATAAAAAGCACATCGTTTTTATCGACCAACAATGCACATCCCATATTCAATTTTCTATGCGAATCTTATGCAGCTTTGCATTTATGTTGTCCTTTGCACAAAAAGCTGTTTTTCGGTAAAGTGAAGGCAAAATCTCATAACTGCGACACGCAGTATTGTTATTGGTGTCATAGATAGGCCCAGCCGATTTCTTTTAATTTAGTATGATGACTCCCTGGAAACGTCTAAACTGCATAGGAACTGCACTCCATAAATCACGCAGCAAACGCGAACCGTCTACACTCCATACTTTAACGTCTTACGCACAGATTGAAGTTATTTAGCACACATGCACGCAACATATACCATGAATTCATGAATCAAGAAGTGCAACTTTTTTTTGCTCCAGCTGCCGAATATTGATGCACGAGTCTGTGGTTTTGACATTTGAAAACCACAAATCTGCTATTTTTTTCCTTTCTGGATGCTCTATGGCGGCAGATATGCTAATACAATGTAAAATGTCATTTGATATGCAAATGATGTGCAAAAAATTGTGGTCTCTGAGTTGGGATGCAATTTTGTCGACAATGGCTAAACTTGCTGAATTCCTGTTTCGTCATTAATATGATCTTAACAGGACTTAATTATTATTGTCCAAATGCAATTGGCCGAAATAAGTTATTAAACTCCTATAAATCGTTATTGAGAAATTGACAGTTTTTTATATTTCTTTGACGATTTTTAATGAATCACAATGTGCATGTAACTACTATGAAGATCAAATTGTTATTATAACCGTTCCTAAATATGGTATTAAAATACTTATATGATTTTAATGCAAGTTTTTTTCTTCTAATTTTCTAATTAGAATTCTTTTTTATGTTAAGATTCATGCTCATGTCCACGCTCAAATTATTATGATGGCCTGTTTTGACGATTGCTGCGTAAATTAATTATGCTTTTTCACTTGAGCTTTTTTACCTGTTCATTTTATCTGAGATGAGTACCAGTTTGCTAAAGTGGCAGAAATTGGCAAATGTGGAAAATAAATCAAAACGTAAGCATAACTGCACTTATGCTGATATAACGTCTTTATTATGTGCATTTACCAGCATTCTTGTAATTACCAACCTTCCCAGCTTTGGAATGGATAGTAGCCCAACGGATATCGTTGATGTCCAACCCTCAAGCTTAGGACTATTATTAATTAACATGGATGATAAGAGGAGGCGTATAAAATTTCCCTTCCAAGTATTTCAACTTCCGTTTTTTATTGCCAGGACCTAGTCATCCTGCTGTCTCTTGACACTCAGACTTGATTGAGGATAGGTTCATTTAAAGTCTGTTATCCGAAAATTAGCCCTGGGTCTGGGTAGACATGCGAGGTGCCAAAGTGTGCATGTCTCCACCTGTCATGTCCGTTTTTCATACCTCGTAATTTTAATGACTTTTCACGTTGAAACAGTTAGGTAAAAAAACACACACCGTGAAGCAAAACGTCTGCGAGTAAACGCGTTCAAATATAATGATAAATTCGCGTGAATGAAAACGGTCATTATTTCAAGTTTATGCAAATTGCGCCTGGGCTACTTTATAGAGCGTTCCCTGGCACAGGATGTACGTGTTGGTGGACCACACTGAAGTTAACGAATGGCCCTTGGCCATCGTCCGGTCAGCGCAGGGTCCTCTAGTCAGAGACGAGAGCCACGTGTAATTAACGTTTGCTTTTCGATAGAAGGCTCTCGGCAGGGGGGTAATTTTTCATAGAAGGGTAGCAGAAGGTGTGACTACAAATCTTTCGTCGAAACGCACGAGCTGAAGGGTTAGGGGGAGGGTGGACTTGGCGTGTCCGAAATTTAAGCTCCAAGGGACACTTGATGAACCGTGAAAGGCAGACAATCTAATGGAGGTTGCATCTCGAGTTTGGGATCGGTTACATTAGTCCTTAGGGGTTACGCATCAGTGACGTCATTCTGTTAGGGGTGGAGCGACTACTTCGACCGATTTGCTGACCCCAGAGGTAGTTGTGTCAGACAGCAACCTGACACCACTTTCCCGATGTAATAAGTCACCTGGATTTTAACGTTTTGTTGCAAAGAATACATTATAGACAGATGATCATAGATGCCATTGGGCCTGTTTAGTTAATCGTATATTTACAAGATGCTTGTGCAGTTTTACCGAACAACACCATTCTAATCTTGTCCAAAAATGTTAGTTGGTCCTTAACTTTATAAACAAGAATTCGCAGATGTTATTAAAGTTAAATAACCAAGCACTGTTATCCTATATATTTAAACCATAAACTGTAAAGTACACTTGCGAAAATGAATTTTGTTCAGCAAGTAGATATCCAATTTCATGTAAATCAGAATATCTCGTTTTGAGAACAATTTATTGCGGGTTCTTTTAACGTTAGGGATAAACTAACATTTTTGGGCAATTTTTGATATACATGTAACTACATGAAGTTCCTGACCCTTTTTCTGTCTGTAAAATGCATGGGCGTCTGTCCAGGATTGGGGAGGAGGGGTGGGAGGTTTCGGGATGTTCACATTAAAAAATACGGTTTTTGTGGACGTCGTTTATGCATCGCCCCAAGGCATGCTTAGAAAATTTGCAGTCTGCCAACTGTCAGACAAGTGAAAAATGGCACCTATTTAATAGCAACGATTCGTTTCAGTTCGTAAATACTTATTTTAATATGCTGGAATCGACTGGCTGCTGGTGGAATTTCTTAATAGGCATTCTCCTTAATCTAAATGCGGTGGAGATTTTTAGTGAATGAGCAAAAAATTGAGGAAATATTACCGACTGACATGTACACACACTGCGAAATTACGTTTTAATTACAGCGAGTCTTTTGCTTGTATACATTTACATGTACAGTATGTCCTTTGTTGTAATTCGTTGTTCGATTAGACCAACCAAAATTAGCGTTAATCTACGATTACGACTAATCATAAAAAATAATAACAACGAAATCCAATGTGATTCAAACCAGTGCAAAATGTACGTACCCCCATACTTAACTCTGTTTATCTCTGATGCATTTTGAGATAAATTATTGCGCAATGCATTATAATAACCGGCATCAACGTCATTCCGATGTAAAGAAAAGCCAAACCAAATGTGCTCTTTGTTCTTATTTCTGCCATCAGGCACTGGTCCTACTTTTGGTCTCATTTTATGCAAGTCGGTTCATCAGGCTTGAAGCACCCATTAAGGGTGAAGATTCAAAAGTATCGCCCTCACATTTGTCACATGCGTCGCCCCCATTTCATTAATAACACTCGATGGGTATTGCTAACATTACTGTCATATCCAAAGATATCTCTCGCGTCGTTTGGGGTCCTGTTATGTTCTCCTTAAAATGTCCGTTTCTGTAATGCAATTAGAGATTGACTGGGTCCATAAATATACAGAGGGAGGCAACAATCTGAATTAATACAAAAAAATCAAATGATAACACTCGAAATTGGATTTTTAATATAATATCAGATCTATATATATTTTCCTACTGTATATTCTATTTAACACCACCTTTAATGAGTAATAAGGTGTATCTTAACTGTTACATATAAAGTATACTACAATTACATTTATCAGTTTAGAGAAATTAGAGACAATTTTAGCAATTCAAGGTTTTAAGCCTAATTCTCCTGATTAGAAGAGTATTAAGAAAGCATTTAATTTAAGTGGATTATATTTGATAATGCCCTACACCTCAATATCAATTTTCGTTCATTGTTTGGAGAATTAAAACGAATTTAAGGTTTGCAAGGCTTCATCTAGAAAAATTCTTAAACTAAATATTGAATTGAAAGCCCGCTTGTAAATACTCAATAATAATGCCACAATAAAAATTGTTAAAATCATGTGTTCATTGTTTGTGATGTAACATTTATTAGGTGAGAAAATGATAATGCATATGTATTTCCAGCTGGAATTTGGATATATGGTAAATGCAAATTGTCATTTTATACAGCTCGACAAAAAATCCCAATAAAATTAGAGCGTCTGGTTCGAAGATTCACCATAATTGGCAAATTTCTTTCGCTATATATTTCCTTTCTCGCCATAGTTATGATGATTTCATGAGGAGAAGATTAGTAGAGCCACTTAACACTTTTACGTGACTGGCATTGATTTTCAACGGTTTGCATGTTTTAAATATCCCATATGTAGAATGTTCCTTATACAACAATGAACATGAAATCTTGAATGAGAAAATGCTCCCATTATTCGTATAAATATAGTGAGTGCATACAGAGCTCCTTCATGTTGCGTTTACCTTACCTGATTTGAAACCGGATAGCGTGCTCTATCAGTGAGGACTTGAATTCCTGATGAGCTCTTTTTTCTCTCTGGAATCCAGCCTCTCATGAAGCTTTACATATTTCACCCTTTATTTAACGCGAAACCTAATTTTGAGCACACCGGTGTATTCATGTAAATATTTTTTGAACAAGAAGTCCACACCCTTTTCAGTGTGGACACTAAAACTTTTAATGTTTTTTTCTAAATTACAGTAGTAGTTCGTGTTCCATGCATGCTGTACTTTATTAATTATACAATACATGTTGCAAGTGTGATTAGATATAATGTGTTGTGAATGTGCATTTTCGGAAAATATTTGAATTTCTCCAACAAAGGAAAGAGATCTGCAGTTCTGCTGAAGAGAAGGTGTAAAACCCATTTGCAAAAAAATGCATGTTTTGCTGGTGTATTGAATAATTCATAAGTATTTAGTAAGTACATTTTTGAGAAATTTTATGTTTAGTGGAGTTATTTTCATGTGGACTTTACCTTGTTAATTGATTCGAGGAAATAAAGGCAGAATTTGTTTTGATAAATTAACGGATAATACATGTATACCCACGTTAGGCTAATCACCTTAAGCGTGAACGGATAAACGTGTTTGTAATTTACTATTACGATTTTTTCCAACTTCAAAAATTCCCCTATTTTTTCACACACTCCTTTTTTGGCGAGAAATCCGTTAGTTAAGAGGATAGCACTACTTTTCTGTTCAATGCCAAAGTGATAAGGGACTTGACTCCCAACTCATTTCCCATCACCAGATATAAAAAGACAGTTTCAAATTATCCTTAGGTAAAATTTACAGAGGGAAAGTCCCCTGTGTGACCCAATTCCAGCATTCGCAATTGACTCCTTTGGCAAAACACGGCTCAGATCGATCAGCGCAATTTCTTTCAATGCATCTCTCGTCAAGGAAATCGTTGCCAGCGCCATCTGTATCGTGCAAGACTAATTTCAGAAACGCTGAATTCAATACCAAATCGTGGTGGTGAAATTCGTTTATATTTATTATTTTTATTTACAGATTGAAGCTGAGTGCTATGCAGTGAAAGCTTTTCGGGTAGCTTTTAGGCAAATCTGTCGATATTTTCTTTTTTTATACTTATGAAACTTATTGATACTCTTATTATGTTAGATTATGTAATGATGTTAGAAACATACGTATATCAATTCGTGATTCAAGTCGCTTTAGTGTACTGGTTGCATTGTCTGAATTCCTTGTTCACGTTTAACTTTGAAACTGTTTTTAAACTGCAAATTTTGGTTTTATCAATGAAGGTTTTTGCTTGAAACATTCGCTATTTAGTGTGTAATTAGTTTGCAATTTGTGGAAGCACTCTTTAAACGCAACCACCTAGATAACAGAGCTTGCCATTTCAATCTACATTTCCACTAATGGAGATTCGAATTCATTCTAATCTACATGTATACCCTCCTATGTATATGGTATTTGTATAGCTAGCTGACAGTAGTAGATACTGCGTTGAATTGAATAGCAGGCCCTAACATGTTCACCAAATTATTAATGGATCTTCTTTCCCAGTGTTTGTAATGATGATGTTTTCTTAACCTTAATTAGTTTGTTACTGATAATGACAATGCAATGGAATGCGAGCATTTTTAAGGTCGACCCAAACGCATGCCCACCATGCAAAACTAATCGCAATTTTGCCATTAAATACTTTTTATTATTGTTAAATTTATTTTATCGGTGTTAAAATTAGTCGCCCACTAATGCAATTTGAAATATTCCGTTTATTTATAAAAAGAAAATTCAAATACTAGCAAAAATGGAGATTGCATAACGGGGTTTTTTAATTAATTTTTTTCAATTTCACTTTTCAATTTTAAAGTTTTTAAATGATAAAAAAATAATTGAAACCCTAGTGAACGAACAATTCTACATGAGAAAAAAAAAAGATAAATTTAGCAATTACAATAAGGAATAATTTACAGCAAAATTGTGAAGTTGTTTTGCATGGCTGCATCCTTTTTTCTTAGCTAGCCCTCAGCCGTGTTTCCACGAAAGAACGTCAGATGGCGAATGACCATTTGGCATACATGTCCATGGACGTCTTAAGACATACGGTCCAGTGAGGTTTCGTCAGTAAATTGGACGACCCTCACTCCCGTGACGTCCGTTCATCAGTTCAGGAAAGCATATTTCGGATGACTGCCTCTCAGTCGATTTTTGCACCCATAATTGGTTGTCATCGAATAAAGGGGGCTGGGCAACACAGGATGCATAACCCAGAATGGAAAACTTATCATTTCCCATAAATCTCGGCCGCGCAGATTACGTCATCCGGCGCACGTGCCGGGCGCCCGGGTCCTAATCCCCGGGTTGCGGTCGTTTGGCAACAGTTGCGAGCGGGGGATCCCTGCGAGACGTCAGTGGCTAATGCCTTCCGGTATAATGCTTTAGGGGGCTTATGGGGAGGCCCCGTTTCGTTTAACGCTCACGCCATTGCGGCTCTAAGGGGCGCCCCCTACCAGCTATCGGCAATATTGCGGACGCGTGCGCTCACCAGCTTTTTCTGCTCGCTCTATATGCATACACATTGTCTCATCCAATAAGTGTCTAAGCTCTTTATTTGGCTACATCCCGTAGCAGTAGCGCCGTGTGGGCCGACCGTGCTCAAATGCTGGCATCATGCTATTATAGGCCTACGTGAATTGCGTTTGAATTGAAAGGCAAAAGCAGAATTGCGCTGAGGGGAGGACCTACGCTCTGTGTGTCTGTCTGTGTTTATACAAGTACAAACTGAGCATTTGCATGGAGTCACGTGGTTGGGTTTTGCTCTGGTCCAGCATACATAGGGCACCGTGTACAGGGTGAAGCAGCAGATGTGCCTCTTCTGGAACATACATGGAAAATACTTGTATTTAAGCAATAAGGGGTTATGCCCTTTATGGCTGATATTCTTCGTTAGTTTTTTTGTGAATGATGTCGAGAACTAAGTTAAGAGGAGAAATGAATGACATTAGAACGAAAGAAATTGCATTACCTAACCACTGAAGGGTTATGCCCTTTATGGCCAGTATTCTTGGTCCGTATTTTGTAATTGAGATCAAGAACAAAATTAAGGTGCGAAACTGAATAGCATTAGAACGAAACGAAATGGAGTTATAAGGATGATGATAGTCACATCATCTTTTGTTTTGTGATGTAATATGTGGGACCAGGAGCAGGACATGTCATGCACCATTCCAACAAGTAGCCTAATTTTAACGTCACTTTAGTCAATTATCGTCCGAATTGAACACCCTCTCCCTGCTTCACATATCACAAATGACCCAAATGACGTTGAGGTAATTTCTTTCGACAAATAAGAACGTCATATTGACAAAAAAAGGTCCAAAACTTGTGCTGTATTTAATAACATAAAACATGCGATATGTAGGCCCTACAGTCCTATTTCCACACCTAATGATGTAATATTTGGAACAAAGAGATCGTCACTTCACCACAGAACACATATAATGTCAAAATGTAATATTAATGCCTTCTGGTTTCAATACTTTAATACTATGCCTATACCCAGGTAGTAAAGTTAAATATGGCTATCAATGACCGTTCTTGATATATGGCAACTTTAAATGTATCCATTGTATGGTTAAGTTTTCCTTAAATATGACATATCTCATTATAAATAAAATTTTAACTTTAATATACGAAAAGGTGCGAAAAATCCTACCATTATTTAATCTATTAATTTTCATTTCTTTATCAGACAAAGCTCAGGTTTATTTCTCGAATTTCACTTAAATGGCATAATTGCCTTTAACCATCCCCTTAAAATATCGTGATGGTGGGACTAGTCGTTTTGCAATTTGCCGTGACAAACAAGCAACGCATTTATCTAATCCCTTTCTCTCTGCCAGCGTAGGTTGTGGTTTACAAGCGTTCATTGATTAGCAGCTTATCACTATTTGCGATCACTGATTCATCTAATTAATTTTGGCCTCGATAATGAGATGCACACTCACGTACTTGCGATGTTCATGGCTTTGACAATCTGCAGTTGTATACAATGGCAGGCCAGTGTAGGAGGGCATTATCAAACCAATGTGATTAAGGGCGTTTACTATATATGGGGCGTCCATAAAGGACGTCCGATGTTGGAGACATCCTTTACCTCCACAGAGACGTCCCTCATTGGTGATAAATATTAATGCATGATATATTCCGAAATTTAAAATCCCGCTAATGTGTATAAGATCGAATACTATCCCCTCTTTTCTATAAGATTATCAAATAAACAGACATCAATTTGCATACTGGATGTCTTTATTAGATGCGAATCTGCAATTAAATTTCACTATTGGTTTAGGCATTAATGCATAAACTTACATGCTCACAGCATGTTTCTGTTTTGGCGTTGGGCGAAGTCGTCTTAGGAGCATAAGTGTAATTAAACTAGACCTAAGGTTATATTCGAGCTCGATTGATTTAAAAATGTGATTAAAAGCACGAAGCCAATGAGAAAGTCTCCTCGCATTTTCGCTTCGTTTGATGTCGTCTCTACTGGAGATTTTCAAATTTCTCTCTTTTAATTTGGACTGGGGAATATTTCTGCATGAATAAGCTAACGGCATACTAAGTGAATTTACATTAGTTCAAATATTCGATAAAAGCAATTGACATTAGAAAGTAGCAATCAAACTTTACTCTCGCAAAACTTTGTGGTTCGTCTCCATCCACCAATGCTTTTATTTTAATTACACTAATAGGTTTTCGTTTATTCCGCATGCGAGTCAACACTCAGTTTGGAGTATTGCAGAGAAATTGTTTACTGTCTTGAGAGGAAGATGTCCATATACATTCCTAGTACTATATAAATGTACATGTACACAGAAACTAACAGTAAACATTCATTAATGTTTTGAAATGCACTACTGGGGGGAGCCTTAATGCGTTGAGGATCTCCAAGAATTGGGAAGGCTTAATGCAGTTTTTAATGAAGCTTTAATTTACATATTTAAGTAATTTTAAAATAGGGAATATTTGCAAAGATTAAAACTGAAAATTACATGGCACCATGTAATCGCACAAACTGATTTTGACAAAATTGGTGCCATTTGCAAATAAAAGTCAAAATTTATTTGTTTACCAATTAAGAATTTTTGTCCATCTAAAAATGTAATACTATTATTTGAAAGTTGCCTTATTGACTTATTTTAAATGGCCTCATTGTCTTTACTCTGAATATCTACATTTTGGTTTCAAAAAAAAAAAATACCTGTTCAATGAATTAATTCTATGTCATTTTGTAAATTAATAATTCCGCCAAGGAATTAGAATTGATTCCATTTAGATAAACGATAAATTTACAATTTAGGTCCATTACTTCCTGATAAAACATTTATATTGACACATTGACAGGCCAGAATATGATGAAGGTCTAACAAAACTCAGCAGTTCTGTATTCGTCTTGTTTTTGTTGATGCTTCAACCTCTGAAATTAAGAAAATAATTAGCTTATTGTAAATGTGCTGTTATGGACAACACCCTCGGCCTTCCCTTTAGAAATATCAATATATCCTTCTAAGAAATATACCGTAATAAAGTGGAATATGTGTATGCAAACCATCGCCATGTATGATGGATGACCTTATATGTGTCTGCATGAATGATTGCTTGCATATTAAAAGACGGGTGCCCTTTAATGTACTCTATCACATCGGTCATGCACATCTCCAAATTCCAATTATGTTGGACCTTGCCATCGGAGCCATCATCGGAAATTCCTGAACGTCACTCTTTATTAGGTTCCTGGATATGGCATGGGCTCAGACCAATATGAAAAACAGGAAACGAATATTGGATTATATGCATACGTGTGGCTATACATGTCTGTACAGGGTGGACGAATAATGCCGGTCACTATGCGTATCATCAGAATTGCACTTTCCATTAGTAACCAGTGACTGGAACCATTGAACTTATTTTGTTTTAAAAAAAATTAAAAATTGCCATGCACAGCAAACTCATCCATCAGCAAACACAAATTGGTTTTAATTTATAGAAAAGGTTTTCTTTTTTAGTGGAAATAAGCTTATACAATCGTTGTCAATGAGTAGGAATATGTAATTGAAAAGCAAAAAATACTTGGACATTACCAGGGTTTGAACTCTGCCTAAAATTAAGAATTAAGCATTGCTCTTAATATACTGGTTTTATTTTAGGACTTTTATCTGCAAATTGTTAATACTTGTTGTTAATGTGTGCCCAGGATTATGCAAACATTTGTTTTGTTTTTTGTTTGTGATATTTTTCTTTTAAAGTTAGTCATCTCAGAAAAGTCAAAATATATTTGAGAAGCGGCGCTTTGTCATTTCGGAAAGCTAGATTTGGATGCAATTTTAACATCCTCGCTGCTTGTTTTTTCGAAAGTTGCTTTTGGGTTTTGGTTGCTTAATATAAAACATGTAAGTCGTTCTCTTTTGCGAGGCATTTCACTACCGATTATTACTGCCTAAATGGAGTTGTTCTTTGACAAAGTAAACTCCTACCCTGACGTTTGCGGCATCCATTGTTTACTCGTCTGCATACGAAATGATGTTTACGCATGGAAATTAGGTACTCTCTAATGTAAAACTGCGCAATGTTTGAAGTGATATATGCACTCTTAGTGTAATTTTTTTGCCACTAAAACGTTTGCATTTACGAATATAAATGATGAATTTCACTTTGAAAGCTTTCGCCACAGAAAAAAAAACTGAAGCAGATTTAGCATAATGTACACAAAAGAAGCCCGTCTTATATTTTACGAAACAATTCATTAATCAACCATGTGACAAGATGATGATTTTTTATATAACCTAAAATTTATCGTTAGAAAAAAATCCTCCAGTTTATTTAAGCGATATATCTCATTTTCGTTTAATCAGATGGTTTTTATCCCGATTTTGAAAAAATCAGACCTGTCAAAACGCGCTGGGCTCTTCTTCTTGAGTGGCAAACGCTGTTTAAGTTTTAAGAAAATTTCCAAAGTGAATTTGTAGCTAACAATGCATTATGATTCACTTTTATCTCGAATAATAGTTCTTACGCAGCAAAGACACGCACTAATAGCATGCAAACCTAAAGTTTCCAGACTGAAAGGTTCTGCATATAAAGAGCATTAATATAACGGATTATTAAAGCGCTCTGGTGATTTTCATGAGCTCAGGTTTTTTTCCATGAAATTATTTTGCGTATCAAAATCGTAATTGATCAGACCCTTGAGTCGCAAACGAGTTAATTTAAAATGCTGGTTTATGTAGTTAAAGAAGAAACGTTTTAACACAAAAAAGATTATATTCCACCATCATGATATGAAACCCATTATTAATTACTTGTATTCAATGGCTTTTTAAATGTTATATTCAGTTTTATCTAGATACTTTCACCACAAAATCAAACATTTTCGTCTATATTCCAACAGAAACATGTACATGTTTACCATTAAGATCAATCGTAGTCGGACTTCAACACATATCACTTTCTAAATTACAAAATTACAAAATGCATCAACTCAAACTTTAGAGTTGAAATTTACATTTTTAACATGTTTAATGTGTTCAATGAGTGTTTGAAGTTTAAAATTCTTTTTCCAATAACATTACTTCCTGTTTAACGTGCATCTGCGTTAACATTCGTCAATTATTGGACGTCTTTGAATAATTTTGCAGTGGCAAAAGAATCATGGACTGCTCGCTTCAATTCAACTCAGTATCCTATACGGTCAACAAAAATGTGCCATGTGGTGGAGGTGGGGGTTGAAATCCATACACCTAACAGAGGACTTTAAGAACACCATTCCGTTCCACACTTGAAAGCCCATGTGCATGGATGTGTTGCATAAAGGATCATCGATTTGATTCAATGGTCAAAGAACCGTAACGTTAACCCAGATCTTTTTTGAATTCATAAAATAAAGTGGGCAGTGGTGGCACGTAAAGCGAAACAATTGTCGTCCAACTATAATAATCGTTCGATTGAAGGGTAAAAAGGAGGGTGGTTCTCTCTTCTCAAAAGCATAATTTACGTTATAATTCAATTTTTATTGACCGCATTAGCGTTCCCAATCGTTAAAATAAAGCGAGTTTAAGATATGGGCAACATTTTCCACCCAAAACGCTCGTATAATTTTTATAACTGCAGTAAAAGGGCACTGCGCTGGAAAATAAATGACAATCGAAGTCCGCGTCCTTTCAACTAAAGTTTGCATTTTATATTTGGGGGTCCAGTTTTTTTTCCCTTCAATCGTTCGACATTATTACGTCGACCTTTCCTCACTTTTATTTCTCCCTCGGTCCTGGTCGTGCACGGTCCATCTGAGCCATAAAAGAATCCAGTTTGTCCACTGGTGACCATACATCTCTCCCATACACAATCTGTCACATTCGAGCTCGGTTTATACATGGACATTCGCCAGCTTATAAGATGAACAGTATATAAATGACCCACAAAACTATGGTCCTTGCATAGAACATAACGCGATATATGAAGGACAGTCTTTATTGCTCTACTGTCCTCCTTGGGCAGCATTTGTCTCCCCCCCCCCTTCACCCTTATGGACTCCAAATGATGTCCCTCGTTTCGCAGAAACATGCATGCACAAATATGTACGTTGTTAACTGAATGTATATGGGGTGTCACTCAGCCCCCTTCAAATATGTAGAAATAGGCTAGTGGTCATATGCCATTTGTTATATGGCCTGTAGAAATATGGGCGAGCATCTTCCTCCTATGCATCGACGTCTATTGTCTCTGCATGGTATGGATATATGTCAGATGTTGACATTTTAGATAGGCGTCGCAGACATTTAGGACATGATTATTTGATAGAGAAAAACATCGTCTTCAATAGCACTGAGTCTCGCAAATGAAATATGCTTGTCTTAATGTAGTCCACGGTTTTTGGCCATACAAGATCATAACGCGATGTGAATTATTGTGAAGTTTAATTCAGTCTTTTTAAGTGTTTTCACTCTACTAACACTAAATTCAATCAGTTTCTCTATAATTTCTTTCAAGGTATCCTTTCACTAAATAAATAAAAATTACTTGGTTCCTGTTTTTGATTATCTGAATTAGAATCCATACACAGTAATAGGAGTTGATCCTCTTCCAGGTCTGTATTTTACCCTCTATACGTATTATCTACTGTAAATCATTACATTTAATGCCAAATACAGCTAGCCTACAAATACTTGCTAGCATTAATTAATGGTGGACAGTGGATAACTTGTCAAGGAAATCAACCAAGTTGCGCTCTTGAATTCAAAAGAGTGATATTAAGTGGCAGCAACTGGCCACACACGGTACTGTGTATTGATGTTGATGGTGAAATGAAGCTCCAAACCACCGGGCATTTGGACTTAAGGGATTTATTCATTTACAGCAAGTAGAAGGCGTGCCATTCGTAAGGATTTGTTCACTCGGTCACTTCATTGCACCTAGTTGATGTCTTTTTTGTTGTTTAAATCCTTGGTGTGAGTCCTAATCTCCGTAACGAAATCCTCAAATCGTCTGCTATTTGGACATTTCTTTACAATAAATGAGAAATTACATGTAGCAGGCACAAATACAGCACTTTAAATACATTTTTCTTGTCAGTAAAATAGCCACTATACATGCCAAAATACTAAATTTTGAATCACATGATCATTTCGTAAGTTCATTCATGGTAATGCCGTTGCATGGAAAATTCCAAATTTCAAGTGTATGAAAATTAATTGTGAAATTAATGGAAAGCTTTGCACGCAAAAGTTACAGCAACAGCATAATGGTCATGTTGGTAATGGAAACCAGAAAATATTACATTTAAATGTTGTATGTAATGGACAATTAACTAATTAATTATCGTGTGTTAATTCTAGAACTGAACAACGTATTTAACGTCATTGCTTTTTTGCGTTTTCTTCTTCCGATTGTTGTTTTTCATTCTTATAGCCTACCATTGTCAATCATCTATAGCAGTGTGGCACTGGTTTCATCCTTCTATCCGTTAATATCCCAATGATCCCATCTAGCACGTTGGCATCGATATTTGCCCGTAAATCCTTCTCCACCTCTTCGTCTTCTATCCGCGGTGGAATCTAATGAAGTGATTATAGACAGACAATTACTTCTCTCTTTTGGTGCAAGAGGCCTATGCAAAGACCCTGCAGAGTACATCGCGTTAGGCCATTATCAAGGTACACAGTGATAAACCCCATATTTTTTATCGACAACCACCAAACTCCATCGACGCTCATCTGGTATTTTGTGTTGTTGCTTTTGCCCGATAAGCCTTTGTCTCTGGAATTACAAGTACTGATTGAAATTTGCGTGTTACTGTTCAACTGTCCGTAGACGTCATTCTTATCCCGTGTTAATATTCGGTTTATTATATGGTCAAATAAATGTCGATAGACCTACATGTAAATTAGACGGCATTCTGTTTTTATTGTTGTTAGGTGGAAATGTGACGATATTTTGATTGAAATTTAATATAATATAATACAAATGGAACGAAACATATTTGTAGCATATTTTTGTCCATTTTTTAAATTAGATTAACGTAAATAATTTGGATCATTTCTACAAATTAGGCCGTGACGGAGCAAAATTAAGTTAAGAATTGGGCTAGGTCTTCACTTACTGATACATGCGGTAGGGTTTTGAGTTGAATTGAATTAAGGAGGTGAGATTCTGCAAGTCGGACGATAACGGACTAGAGGGGGTAGGGGTCAAAACGTCCTATTTTTGATGGACGTCCTTTATGGATAGTCCCTGAACGGGTTTCGGGTTGCTATGGGAGATAAAGGATGACGGCAGTTGAATTTAAAAAATAAAAATAAAAAACGCAAGGAAAACCAATTAGTGACGTAATATCGTGGCATTTGTACCACACATAGTGGCGCTTGACAAATTATATCTGCATGAAACCCTTGTACATAAATTATGAAACATGCACAACAGGACCACTTGTCTTTAAGTTAGCGCTAAAATGCACGCTGTTTCTGACTGTATATCGCTAAACATTTGAGGCCATAAAATCATAAGGATGGTGTCGTGTCAAAATACTATTCCAGCAATTCGCTTAATGAACTAGCAAGAGTTGGGTGATGCCCCGCTCCTCCCATTGGGCTTTTCACGCAGGCTTGTTGACACCACAACAAAAGAAATTACAGCCGCTATGAACCAACTTACTTTGATGCGTATCTCTAGATGGGAAAAGAAGGATTTTTAACATTGGCAAGCATTGTTTCTTCGGAGTTCCAGGCCATCATTGGGGGAAATACCACGGGGTACAAAAGCGAGGAATTTCCCCTTGTCTTCGAAGCTCGATAGTGGATATTGAATACGCCATCCCAAGTAGCAGTTACATCGTGCTCTTCACACTGATTCAGTACTGAAACCACCAATGACAAGAAGGGAAAGAAGTTTTTTATGTGACCAATGGCTCGCATTTCTGTGGTCAGTTTTATTGCGTAATTAAGAATAAATTAACAGCGATACAGCATGTACATCTAAAAATCAACATTTTGACATAAGCAATTGACAATGGCGAGGATGTTGGTGTCCACCATAATGTGGTGGTTGATGGATTACACCCCCTACCAATTGCCTACCACATGGTATTCACCTACTAATGGTAATGTAGGCCTATACTGAGTTGAATTCAATTGAACGAATGACTTTTTTGGGTGGAAATCTCCAAAAGGAGATCTCCATCAGGGTTTCCTTTGATCTGGAAAACCTGGAATTGTCAGAAATCAGAAACAACCAAAAGAAGTCAGGGCAATTTTTATCTGATAATATGCCAGCCTATGATTCCCATAATCTCAAATAATTTTGGATAATGATACTGCTAAAAAAAGCGTGTATAATAGGGAATACCACAATTTTTCAAATTACACTTTTAACTTTTGTAACAATAAATAAAAATATCGGTAATTGGTAAATATAGGACATATTATGTAAACATTTTTGATAAAGTCACGAGAAGTCAGGGAAGTTGAGAATTTCATTTCACCGATAAACCTGAAGATTCAGAGAAAAATCATGAAATGAAACTACAGGAGGGCGTCGATGTTGTCAGGCTCGGCGCGTCCCCTGGCGGAAATGATGTGCATTAGTGGCAAGCAATAAGGAACGATTTTCCCATGATGCAATGTTAAGGAAGAGATTTGCGCCCCCTATAGCCTTAATCTTTTACGATAGATGACCGGTTGGCTATACATTTTAAGCATTTTGACAATAGATTTTTGCGCTCTATATTATATAGGTAATGTCGCGGGCATGGGGCGGCAATATGAGTAGATAACCTCCTTATTTTTGCCGGTCACATTTACTCATTTTTCTCTACCCCCTCCGTCCTCCTGAATGCACACTTTCTCCTTTTTTTTCATATTTTTTTCCGCATCGAGCCTACCGATATTGGTTTTAGGATTGGAATTGCATGATTTAAATTCAGGGCATGTAGCCAATGCTCGCTGCATATCGAGGGGGTAGTCCAATGCCCCATTCATCACGAAAGCGTTCACTTGCCAAAAGGGGGAATGAAATGGGGGTGAAGAACACGTACGTGGACATAGGTATAAGTACACACTGTGGGCCTTAATGTCACCGACTTGGACCTAGTCTCAAATTATACATTGTAATGGCGGAATTCAAGGGTGTCCGAGTCCACGGGTGAGGTAAAATCAAAGAAGAATATTTTTGTGTTTTTATTATCATCACCTAAAGGTCCGAGATCACTGTCGATGCCACGGATTCAATCGAAAATATCCCCCTGAATGTATTCTGCAGGGGATACCACATTCATTGGGTGGTCAATTCTTTCGTGAAGTGTTTTTTGGAGACCCTGTTTGGATTTATCTACAAGAAAGCTAAAACGATTTATGTTCCAAATTAACAACTAAATGGTTTAAGAGACACCCTTTATATAAGCAACTAGACAGTACTATTGTAAATAAAACCTACTTTAAATATTCAGCTATTGTTAATAAACCATTGTATTCATTAGCAATTTGAGTTTTATTATTTGCTAGGTAGGTAGGTATACATATATAGTATGTAGCTGCATTATACACAGTAATTCACTATTTAAACTGGGACTGACAATATTTTGAAGCTTAATCGTTATTGATAATAACCTACAGGTTGCTATAAGAAATCACAGTCTACCTACCTATATATATATATAGGTAGGTAGACTGTAATTTCTAATTCTTTAATTCTTTAACTTCTTTAATTTTCTTTGGAGCATACACCATCTAAGAGCCTTAAATTAAAATAGTCTAACTTTATACAAAGGCAGTTCAAAATTTAAGAGGTGAATTAATTTAAGAATATTTTGGTATTGTTGTTCCTTTATTTAGAAAATGAGCATTATCATCCTTACGATGTATTAGGCATAGGTCTAGTTTCTTATAACAACCTGAATTAACAATATTGATTAATGCTGACTCTAAAAACGCGAAATAATTGACAGTCACAGATTTAATAGTGAACTACAATGTACTGATGCAACTGTACTATGTGAATGTACAGCGTATTTTCACTAAATAATACAAATGAGTTTAGAAACTAATATTAAGAAAACATTGCATTTTAAAAGCTCAATTAATTTGTGGGTATATGTATTTCGTTATTGCTGAACCTTCATGGAGAGATATTATGCTGCATATCAAAATTAAATGTGCCATAACATTTCTGAACATGTTTTTCTAATTCATCTTCTAACAAGCTGCAAAGACACTTATTTTAAGTAATCGTACCAATACATGACCGCGTGTCATGTAACCATCATGCAAATAGTTTAGTATGCTATTTTAATACAATTAAATTCGGGTCATGACATCGGGAAAAAAAGCGTACACGTTTTCTAATAAATCTTTTGCTTTTTATCACCAATGAAATTAGCTCGTCTAAAACATCTCTTTCTCGCCTTGGTAGTGATGAATGTGTGCTTTGTTGCGTGATGAGTTTGCTCGAGATGTGTTCAGCATTTAATCTTAAACGAATTAGCTCGGAGCTTTGTAATCGTGCTATTTGAATTAGCCATTTTAATAAACGAAACAGGCCGATTATTGTTACAATAATATTCCTGAAAATACATCCAGGCGACACGATACGAATTCTAAGCAGTTCTTTTGCATATTTTATTGATTTATTTACTCTCCATTGAGGGTTTGTGTTATTTGTAAATTCGTGCCGCACACTGGGTGCACGCAGCACATTCCTTCGCTCATAATAGACTCCAAGCAGAAAACCTATTTGTGAGGATCAGGGATGGGGATGGTTGGAGAGTAAATTGGGCGAACACCACCATCGCTTTCTTTGCAGGTGTTCAAACGTGCATAATTGTATTATTTCTCTATTAGAATCCATGTAGCCCGACTTCTCTTAATTCAATTGTAGTCGCCACATCTTTCACATTCAGAACGAATATAATTGAAATGTTAAGATGAAGTCGACATGAGAGGGGACAAAATTATCAACACATCATTAGCAGTGACAAGCAACACAGACGCATTGTTTCCAAACTGACATAAGACAAAAAAACATTTGAGCAAAAATATATCGTGAAACCTCTGGTCGAGAAAGAATCTTAACTAAAACTGTGATACAAAAAATAAATTAAAATAACAATAATAATAATAAATCGAATAATAAATCATTCACATATTTTCATTATTACTTTTACAGTTTCTCGTGGACAAAAAAAACCAAAATGAATAGACGTAAGATGTATTCCAATATGGCAGCTTATAAATTTAGTTCATGGTGAGATATAGCTGAAAATATTTTTACCTAATACGTCTCTCTAATTTCATAATGAGATGCTTTTACTTTTCAACAAAACACATTGCTATGTGGAAATAATGTATTAGTCTTCATGTTTTATTACACGATTAATGTAAGCTAAAATGTTTCTGTGAATGCAAAGTAGCTTAATATGAGCCATGCATTGGTGGATGAACACTTATATTTGAAAATGCCATTGTTATATAAAAAAACTAAGGGAATCAAAGTGCTTCCTATAATTTATTAATATACAGTGCATAGCCTACATGTATTGCTTCCAATGTTAGTTGAAATTGCCATAGAGTGCCGTATACATGTACATGTACTCCATAGGATGCTTAACAATGATGTCATCTCACTTCCACTACACATTACTGAAGAAACATGATTTTGGATATTTTCGTCTATTTAGAAGAGCTTCCTTCCAATTTCATGTTGACACGGAACTGGTGTATACGTGGAAGATAAATATGGCCCGCGTGTCTGACAATAGGCTTATTTGATGTTGGAATTCCAATATGTGCTAACGCATTTCTACGGAATTTGATAAAGTCAAAGGCAAAATGCCAATACACCGAAGTCAAGATTCTGAAAGTTCTAGCTTATGTTTCGCCGCATATGGCTTTTCCTATAACCTTAAAGCGATGTACGTCATGAAAAATGGCACTTGTCATGTCTTGGCCTGTAGCGCCATTGTACATGAAGTTGGGATATTAATAGCATGGGTCATTTGTTAGACACTTCTGTCGTCATCTTGCGCGAACACAACGGGTCTTTCTCTCTTAAGTAATTCAGACGTATAAATGATAAAATAAAAGTTAAAAACAGAAATATTTCATCCTAATTCAAGATTGGAGCGAGACAAATATACCTTTCCTTTGAATACAACTTACGATTTTAGCACTGTGATGCTTGAAAAATGATATTTATTAAATGGGTATTAGGAAATTAGATAGTGGGTAGTTTTGGATTTTGGGTAATACGAAACATGCATGTATAGGAAATTGCCATCCAACAATAACATACAGACAGTCTAAATGCTACATTGAATTTTTTGTTTTGTTAAAGAAAAATATGCCTGGATGAAATGCTATTTTCAAGATTTATGATACGAATACATCAAATCAATTGTATAACCTTGAACTTCGTGATACAACATTTTACGTAAAGTTATCAAAGTTTGACAACCTGTTTTAAATTAGCATCTTAACTTCTTGGTTAATTGGCCATTCATTGCACATGTACATGTAGATAAATGCTCCAATTATCATTCCAAAATTTTTTAAAGGAGTTATAGCGCAGAGAATTCTGAGGTGATACCTAGTTTCTTTTTAAATTTTACTTGTGGACTGTTCATTCGTGTGCACATTAGTAGAAGAAGAAAACACTTTGGACATGATGACTGTTAATGGACCTTGCTGTTAACTTTCAGTGTGACACCCTACATTTGAATGCCGAATGCAATGCACTACTGGTACAAAAATAATGAGTAAATACAAAATGGATGAAAATGCATTGCTTTCAGAAATGTGGGTTTTCCATTTGCGGAAAAGTGCATCGGTTTGCGTGAGCAATCCAAATCAACTATTTAATTTGTCTGATTGAGCAGGCGGCAACTTCAATTTAAGGCAAGGGACTTGCTTCATCTTCATTTTTTCTCCTTTTTTTCTCACACCCAATTCTTCCCTCATTACACCTCCATACATCTTGGCGCTATTTTTCCAACGTACATGTAGAAGTCAACAGAAATAGATCCAAAGTAGAAAAAATTATTTCCCTATATATCTCTGGTTATAGAAGATGCCGGCATTGCGGCAATATTAGGAGAGTGGGGAAAAGGGAGAGCGAGGGAAGTGGGGCCTCTCGCAATTGGCACTAATTTGGTTAAAGACACCATTCTGGTAATCACGTGCCATGTAGTGCAATAGACCACGTGATTGCGTCGTGACTCGCATAACAAATGATTTTCACTATCTGGAGCTGCTACGAGCAAATCCACATTTTTTGTCCGTTGTTGTTGTACCAATGCAAGTTCCAGGGCACATTTACTGTACTGTGCATGGTGTACCAGAAATGCAAACGTAAATTAAGGCCAAATGCCATTTCCAAACATGCTAAAAAGTGTAAGATAGTGGTGATTACTCGTGCAATGATGTGGCTCCAGAGGCTCCAAATCCATGTGTATATGCACATGTTATTATGTGGTTACCTGTTCTTGGTTGTAACAAAATTCAATTTCAAGTACGATCACTTTAAACCAGGTGGCACACTGGTCTCACCATTTCTTATGAATAGACGTCATATCATCCCATAATGACGTCGTGTATTGATTAATGTTTCCCAATGTATTTACCTGTTGAAGAAAATTACCAAAGTAGCTTATGTCTAAGTTATTTTTATCAAAGGTATAAAAAGAGGTCATTTACATTAATTTTCTATGTCATACTATGTAGAAATGTGACGTAATATTGATTGATTGAAATTTTACATCATTTAGAGTGATAATGATATATCAGCCTTTGGTCCTTAACCTAGTCAAAATAGGGTCATTTTTGTCCCAATTAAATTAACTTTCTTCATCAGGATGATGATAATGATTTGATGATTATTTTTCAGATATTTTTAAACTATCTAAAAGATGAGACACTCATTACCAGCCGTGTGAAAAAATAACATTTCTTTGTCGGACTAATTTATTTTGGAGCATATACGCTGAACCTGAAATATCTGCTCAAAGTGCACCCCAATTCAACCCTCGGATCCTCGAGAGACTGGCGCTATGTGGCATAACGATCATTAAGACGGACAAACTGAATAAATTGGACATTATCAACGGTTACCATTAGCCGGGAGAGACCTAATTGAATTTTTGGCACAATAAAAAATCAGCCTGGCGGATGAGCATTTGAGATGGCGGCCTCGGAGGCTGCTCGCTGATCCCATTATGTCGAACAAGTGCCCCGGGTCTAATATAAAATAAAAAAGATACAAACACATTTTGCCTTGCATGGGGCTCGCGAGTGAAGAAACCATCGAAAATTTCATTATGAGTTATGGCTTCGTTTAATTTTACCCGTTTTCGTCGCTCGCTCGTACATATCATTCGTCTCGAACCCACTATATTACAAATTAATTTAGCTCGTCATGCAATAAGCGCAAACTATTTGTATTTCAAGGGTGAGTAAGGCGCGCAGAAATGCATCATTAGGAAGAGTTAAATTGCTTTTTATAGGTTTCTTGTGAAATGGCGCGAAATCTTTCCTTTCCCCTTTTTGGTTCGATGGCTGATGGGGAGGGGGAAGAAGCAAAATGAAATCCAGTATGGCACATCAGATTATTCTCATCATTAGTCATAATGATTTACCACATGGGATCAACTAATTATTTCAAACCACTTTCGGCCCTTCATGTCGTTTTCATCGTGATTGCCCGTGTCTTTCCCAGCGCCATCGCTGCTTCAACTTGCAATTCTCCCAGGCTTACGTTGCATTTATCTTTCTGTCACTAGCCTTCAGCGTCTTGCACAAGGATGTCTGGATTGATCTGCCGAAGAAAAAAATCGGAAAATCCATCGGTAACATTGCGGATGCCACGAGATAAACCATTGAATTTGAACAGAATTATTGAGATAGTGCAAGGCTGAGGTAAATTTCATTTCTCAGATGCAAAGGTTGAGGAAGCAATTGCTCAATGAGATGACGAACGGTTGGCTGATGCTGTTTGAAATTTTGCTGAGGAATTAATCTGCACCAAATACATTTTCGGGGTGTTTTGCTACATATGCAGAAGGAAACAAATTCCCTCATGCATTTTCAATGAAAATCAAACAAATTACTCGTCAATCGTTGATATTTCACGTATGTCTCGTAGTTTCATGGTAAGTTGCGAATTCCACTTTTGAGGAATTATTGCATTTTTAGATAGATATACATGTGAAAAACTTTAATGGGGGCCATATATAGTGTATGGACGTATATGACTCGTTCCATATACAGTATACGCGTATATTTAGACCAGAAATCGGCCAAAAATGGACCCATATGGCCATTCATAAATATAAATGCCCATTAATGTCAATAATATTTACATATTTGGGCACACCCAGAAAATAGTATTATATTTTCTTATATTATGCATTGTATTCAGCAACTTGTATTAAAGTTAAAATTGTATTTACTTTGGCATGTAATAGATGTCCTTAAAGCAAGTGAGCAACAAATCGAACATTTTCCATATATACTCAATTATGCAGCCATGGCTTTATCTAATAAAGCCATATAACTTTTCTACATGTGGCCATGTATGTAGGTAATACATATATCTAAAGTTGCAATGTTTGTCGATGTCAATATATGGCCATATACATGCATGAACTTATGCATGGTCATATATGACCCATTCTGTATGGGCCATACATGGCCAGTTATGGCATACACATTTCTCATATACATATATACATAACCTCATTTATAGTCATATGCAACTGTTCCACACGGGAGCTACATGTATACATTGTTCCTTTACGTATCATTGAATCCAATCTGTATGAATATCTTTATTTGGCAATGTATACGTACATGTAATATCTGATGTGAGACAGCTACAGAGCAACCATCTTGGTACCTGAATCATCCCCTTTGCATTTTTCTAGCACGCAGAAAATCCACCGTTGCATAAATTGTATTTAATCAGTTGCTTCTAAGCATTATCGATTCTGAATTATTTCAGAGTTCATCGCATTTTGTTAAACTCTTAAACGCGAATGTACATCCCATCGCCGTTTGCATGTCGGTATATTTCCCTTCTTCTCCTCCCCCCTCCCTCCTCCCTCCCCTCCCCCCTTTTATTCACCCACCGTAGGCCTTCTCTTCCTGCGTCGAGCACGATTTTGGTAGCCCAAATAACACCAAATTGCGAGTTGCGTTTTCCGGTGTTAATTAGCTATTGGTAGAAAGATGGCCAGCCAGCAATGGCCAGGAGGACGACAAACCGACCAAATAAAATTTGCAGCCCGATCCGTAATCCGGTCACGTCTGATGAACGTGTACGTCCAGCTTATACAGCCAGTTACAATCGGATTTAGCACAGTCGGTGCACATTTGCAGCCAACAATCTTGGAAGGTGCCAATGATGGGATTCCGAGGTAGGATGTGGCCCAATCCATGTCTTCTTTAGCATTGGGGGTGAGCGTTGGAATGGCAAGCACTGCTCCAAGAACAAGTGGTTGGGTAGGGGGAGGGCTGGGGAGAGGGAGAGGAGAAGTGCTGGTACAGGTAACACGTGTACAGGTGTATTGGAGTTTGCAATTCATTGTAAATATGGCCTGATTACACATATCGAAATGCACGGGTCTTACAAACCCTTGAAGAGCGATTCTAGTTGAGCACACACACCTTACATGTCTTGAACATTTCAGATGGAACAATGCAACAAGCGGATTAACAATCATTTCAGAATTATGCATTTTGAAAATGTTTTATATCTACTTTTATGGAATTTATGTAAATTTCTGACATCAATGAAAAGTGCATTCAATTCAACTCAACACTGCCAGTAAAGATGGTCACCATAATCCGTGTCAAACTGTATTTCTGTCAGCTAGGGTTACTATGCGTAATAGTGCTGGAAGTAATCTGCATGAAAATACTTGAATTTTTTTGGTTACCTGAATAGTTTACACCTCATAGAAGTAGGCTAACCTAAGAGCACTTTTTCTGCGTATCGAAAGCATACTTTTCTGTTAAGAAACCTAAAGGAAATTGCAATAAAACTAATGATTTTGAGTTACCTGTACAATAATAGTGTTTTAATACTTTTACAGTGAAAATGTTTCAAGATTTTAAGGGTGTTGTGCACATGGTTTAGTCAAGAAAAAGATAATCAGATTCGTTTTATGACACACACTGTACATGCTGCCCTGGTAGCTTGCCATAGACTTGTCTGGCGCTGGCGCAGTTATGTGCGGCATGCTGGCAACCTTTTGGGAAATAATATTGCTATCACCAATGCGATATATGAGCAATCAAAGCATGTTTGATGCTGAATGTAATTGTATAAAGTCATACGGCGTGTTGCCTGAGAATTCCCGATTGCCATTCGCGATGCCTCGATGATCCAGCTTTCGCCATGATCCAGAGTTGGTCAGAATAATATCGCCAGAAGCTGATGCTTGAGAATTCAAAGATAATTGCTCAGTGCAAAACTGACGTAACCTTGATTTCGAATATACAATGAATGTACGATGACGTCATGAAGCACCATTGTTAGCTTGCCAACTTTAAATCCTCCATTGAGCACTTGGCATTCATTGGCCATAGATTGGAAATATGAGCTGCAAAAAAAGTAACCAAGTTTGATATCTGTAATACGGCTCGTAGTTTCTTTTCTTATTTGGCCAGTTCGGTCGAGCAGCTCACTACAATAGCCACGCGATGGTCCGTCACGTCCATGAAGGGGGAGGTGCCTGCACCGGACATATCGTTTCTTTTGAGGACAATAGAAAGCGCAGCATAGGGCACCTCTATATACAGTAAAGGCAAGAAAATGCTACCTGAAAATGGGCTTTTCAAAGAAAACGGTTGCGTTTCAGAACTGCTCTCGCTCGCTCTCCTCCAAGAAGGGAACCATAAAATGATCTTTTTCGGAAGTGGCACGTTTCATGTTGACATCCATAGAGCAGAAAAAAAGAGAAAAAATATATAAAAAGAGACGAAATCAAAATTCTGAACGCATTTCCAACCTCTAGCCTGTGGAAATAGGAAATCATAGAAGACGAAAGTTCCAATTTTTCCTCCCACTGAATGCCATGCCAACCAACATTAAGTTTTGTGTTAGATGTTTTCTGCACTCTTCAGAGTATCCCTAGCATTTTTTTTTCTTTTTTTCCCCCGGTACGTGCTTTTTTAGAGTCGTACTTCATTTGTACCTGCCACCTTCGAGAAAGAGTCTAACAATGCCAGGATTTAAGTTCTGGTACGAACAGGATATATGCCCGTCATTATTATTTTCGAACCTATCGGTATGGGCAGAAATACGAGGAGCCAAAATTATTTCGTTTTCGGCAGCTGAAAAGTGCAGATATGGTGTAACCAGTGAAGACGAAACTAGTTTCATGTAGTTTTGCTGTTATAGGCCTACACTGTATATGTAAAATAAAAAATCCGAAGAATATTCAAAACAGTATACAAAGCTTCATGAAAACTCACTGGTTATAATTCTTAAGGCCAATCATTCTATGGGAATTACTAAGCAAAATCCCTATTTACTATTTAAATATATTTAGCTCTATGATAATTTCATTCTCTGAGAGCCAAATACACTGAGTACGGCAACAGCTATACGCGTAGGACGTAATTTATGAAATACCCTTCGTGCTCGTTGCTATTCGATTGATTACAGTCGTGAGGTTTGAATACAATTTGAATTTCACGCTGCGTGCTATTAATGCGAATTTGATTGTTTTTCGTTCAAGCTTTCGCATAAGGCAACGGATAAGCGGCCTATACACGCATTCAGAAATGTTCAATCCTTTATATGCGCGAAATAAGTTTAATGTGGAATCAATTTTCGAGCTGCTCAGGACCAAAAAAGTGCGTCGGAGACATTCAGAAGTTAGGCTTACATTTATTTATTTGGATAGGCTGTAAGAAACAGGGATTCGTGTATACGCCGCTTAATGCGATCCATGGCAGCCAAAGAAACCTATATAAAGCACTTTGAAAAATAAGCGAGGCAATAAGTTTTTACGCTACACAAAGCTATGCGGGCAACCATAAAAAATCACCTTTTTTATTATCGAGCCTTCTTCCTATAAAAAATCATCTTCGTTGAAAATGAGCTTAATTTCTTCCGCGAAATTTTCAAATGGATTTGAAGGACTAGCGCCAATGTGCATCAACGTCAACGTTAACTCTTGTCTGTTGCCGTCTTTTAACGTCTGAAATTTAAATTCAAATTGCTCGTGTGAACTAGTGTCACGACATCAGTGACATCACTGCTCTCGGAGAAATGCGAGGGCAGGGGGGTCATCAAGAACCCATCGGTTTTGCACCCATATTTCTTGAAATTAGTGCACCGAAGGTGTTCATCAACAGGATAATAAAATTGAGAAATACGGCACTGGGCGTTGTCACCCTATATCGCGTGTGAAGATGCCAAGAGGTGCTTGGACATTTAGGACAGGGCAAAACAATGGGAACATTTTGGCCGCGGTTTTTTTTATGGGAAAATCAGTTTTGTCACAACAACTCTGTTAAGTGTTTATACGCCCGCAGCACATCGGAGGCCATGTTTGATGCCCTTTTGGCCCTGCGTTAAACTGTCCACTGGGCAGCAGATTTCCATCTCTTACGTTTCTATATAAAGCATTTACAACATCATTACTCTTGCTCGTTTCGATTTCTCTCGTTGTTATAAACAATGACACGCATAATTGGGGGCATGTTTTTTGAATTTGTTGCAGCCCTATTAAGGGTCGTTCACAACATGTGTCAACAAAAATCACTCGATTTTTAGACATTCCTTCAACCCTTAAACCAACATTGGTCATTCAAGACCATCTTCACCCTCCCTCTACATTTGCTGACTTCAGATAGTAGATACTAAATTTGGCTTACCAGGCATGCATATCAGTTTTATTCCAAAATATTGAATGGTTAAATCACCAACATTAATATCAGTTTAATTTAGCTCGACCCAAAAGGATGCTCATCATTCAAAACAATTACTCGTTATTGCCCCAAATGCTTATTATAATTGTTAAATTTATTTTGCTTATGTAGAATTGGTAGTCCATAATAAGGTCTGTGTTATTTTTGATGATTTGTCCCGTTTATTAATAAACAAATACATTTGAAAAAAGCAAACTTTGTTGCGACCTCTGAAAACGGTGAAACCCTGAAGAGGGTTGGGTAACGGATTTTTTTAAATTATAAAACTAAATCAGAAAATTCTACACTGGATAAAAATAAATTTAGCAATTATGAGTGTTTGAGGCAAAAATGTGTAACTTTTTTGCATGGTTAGCATCCTTTAGAGTCTGTCTTATCAGATTATGACTAAGATGACATCTGCAACTTTAATGAAGTCAAGGATATTAAAGCCCTACACTGTACGTCTAACTACAGTAGCATATAAGAGAAAAGGCGATACTAACTAATCATTAAGGTTGTCAATAAAAATAACATGTCATCCTTACGTGAACATGTATCGTGTGCGATGTGTGGAAATTATTATGTACATGTATATTTTTGTCCAAAAATTCTTAAAATGGGGACGTCGACCTTTGTCGATGTAATTTGTGAACGACCCCTTATTGGTAGTAATCGAAAATGAAAACGTCTGCATTTGGTGAAAACAGTCGCTTATGCAAATGGCCTGGTATATAGGACTGGGCCTAACTTTGTGTGACGTACCTACGTCATTTGTAGCAACCACCTGTACAGGCCATTATTTCCGAGTTCACAATTACTCTCTTGCAGGACCTTTGGAAGAACAACCTGCACTTAAATTTGCATATTGTTTGTTTGCCAAAAGCCATTAAGTTGTCAGCAAAAGGCCACTCTGGTTGAATGGACATTAAAGCTAGGGGAGGAGATTTCGAATCACCCCATGATTTTTTGCTTTTATCCTGGCCTGTCTTAATGCATTGCTTTGTGTTGCACACGAATGGATCACTCGTTTTAATTGTTCGAAGACGTGATTAAGATTGGCGTTGATTGGTTTTTACTAGCACTTAGATATCACCGTAAGGGGGTATTCCCAGTAAAAGCATTATTCGAGGAACAATGAAGCATGGATTATCTTAGAGGGTGTTCTGTAGATTTGTTTTCCTTTGATATATACCCTAGAATTAGCTGCCTTGCTCGAATAAAAGCCTTAACTGATACAGGTAGTCAAGGCTAATCATCGATAATTTTGCTTCTTGGAAATGAAAGTCAATTAAAATAGGCTTTTTAAAACTGTGGCATAATTTAGAGTTTAGAAAATGGAGAAAAAATGATTAGTAGTGTGATTTAGTCATATTTTAACGAAAACCATGTATTGTTTCAAACTGTTTTCTCAACAGTGTCTCATTTTGATGAAATGTGCATATCAAAGAAGATTTTTTAAGAAAAATATTGTTCGTAATACCAATTATGGACCACCTACCTATATACCGTTACGGCAACAATGCTTTCGAAATGAAGACTAATGGACAATCATCGAAGTCTATAAACTCAACCATTGTATACTCACACATAGTAAGGCAATCCCACCAAAGCTTGAGTTAGGTCAAGTGGAGCTTAACAGCTGAACTTTCTGATTTGATAATATTGTAAGAAAAATAGATTCTTGATAATTTTTAAATTGTACACGCGTGCTTTTATGTAATTCCGTAGTTGAATTTCAAAAACCAAACAACAACACAGAGTTGAGAAAGGGCTTGTAAACGATTTTTAGGGCACCCTTGAGAATGCCATGGAATTGAAAATGAGCTCAGATTAACTTTGCCTATTCGTAAAAAAAAATCGATAATTTCTGGTTTACGAACACCTTGCCAAGTTGCCCCGCATGCCAACCTCATTCGGAATTTTACTATTTTAATTCGTTTTATATACTTAGAAACGCCGTTAATCGGCATGCGTCGACTACAACGTGCTGTATTTGTATCTATTGTTTCCAAATTGCCATCTCTTTAAATCTGCTCCGCCTCCTGGCAAATGGGCGTTTCTGTTGTCTTCCCTTGTGGGTTGGGCTCAATTCTAGCTCTGTTTTTATGCGCCAGAGGTCGCTCAAAACATAGGCGAAAATCACATCGTTCAGCAGACGATGGAGGTTGAATGTTGGCGGCAAATCAATACATTTATTAAAAGCCGCACTTTGCCTTGCAAACCCTTGTGGGGAAAATGTGTTAAGAGTATTGGAGATCACAGAAATCAGACTGTCATGGACAGGAAGCTATGTCGGAATTTTTAGTTATTTTAGATTGACTCACAATGGCAAACGTTTTGTTCAAATAAATTAATTACCACAATGTTGTGTTTTTGTGATATGTGGTAAGGGAAGGAGCATGAAGAGGAGGGTTGTCCAAATTGTACAAATAATATACTAAAATGGCGGTATGGGGGTCAAAAAATCCAGTGTGTTATGGATGGCCGTTTACGGCTATAGCCTATAAAATGGAGATTGAAAATATGCACCTTCATTAAATCATGATTTTTTTCCCAGTAGAAACGTCTTCATTTTTAATTTTTCTAACAATCGGAACAGAACTTTTAAATAATCTTTAGATTTGTACTTTAATGATTTGTTTTCAGTGGAAACTGACAAAAATTTGAGAAACTCCACAACTGATTCATTTTATGTATCTAATTTTGGGAAATGCTGCCAGAATTAAACCTGAGTTAAATCCAGGATTGTCAGTTTTACATTTTAAGTTGCACTAAATGCTTTTGATTTACGTGTTAAAACTTGCGTGTACGAAATTATATTATAGAACGCTACTGTTATTTAATTATGTATATTAGTTGTTTAACCTTACAAACGCCATAACTTATTCTCCATGTCATGCATGAAATTTATCCTTACAGAAAGATGAGACATATATATATGGATGGATGATGCATGATGTACAATTGATTTTTGTAATATCTTTTAATTTTCGCCTTTGTTAAAAAACCGCATAAAGAGCATTCGATATTATAGTGCTTGCATAATACCCAATAATCCATGCTGTTCTTTAAACGTATTTTTTGTTATCTTTTTTACTGATATTTATGGTAATTTGCACATACGTATCGAGTAGCGATATCGCTTTATAAAAGCTTAGCATAAATATTCAGCTTTTCCTTTTTTAATATTTTATTCTAGGAAAACTGCTGAATGTTTCGTTATATATCCTCATAACAAAAGCCAGTTTATATATGTATGGGTTTAAACAGTCCAGTACATAGGGCATTCATAATATTCATGCATACACATTGTTGCCCAACTCTTCGATGTTTTTGAGAAGCATGTGTATACTTTCGCGGTATAACCCTCCCTCTTCGAATATCTCTAAAGGATATCTCCCATGAATTGAACACATCAACCGCACCATGGTGTGACAGACACTTTTTCTGTAGCGATTTTATATAAGCTCACTTCTCCACACACTGTATACTTGCTTGCTTTTTAGTGTAAAAGTGAGGGCGTTATAGAGAGCCAATATTACTGGGTATTTGCATATCATTAGCATATTCATCTCTCTTCGACGTTATTTGTGGTTTTCCCCCAACTTCCCTCCAGTTTGAATTTGCCACATAATATCCTGATCTTTTGGGTGTCTGCAGAGCACTGGCTCATAGTATACATGCAGTATATGTAGACTGTCTGCAGTAAACTAGGGCACAACAATATATATGACCGCCAACTAGCCCCATCCTTCTTTTCTATTGTGTGTTCTTGCTGTTTATTTTTCTATGTCGCTAAGCCTATACATAGGCCTATCTCTCCACGTAATTGCAATGCATGGCTATCTGTTTTGATTCTCCTATAGAATATGTATGCATTTCTGTTTGCATCAAATTTAACGACAAATGCATTTTTTTCGTTTGCATTAATCCAAATAAGTTGGGAATAGCAGAAGAAAACTGAAGTAAAAAAATAATGATAACTTGATAGGTAGCCTACCGTCAGTTTTTTCAAATATTTTTCAGAGTCATCACTTATTTTTATAGTTATGTAATAAAACTAACTGCTTACTAACCAAAACGTATGTTCATGTATTATCAATACTAAATTGTTGGCTAAATACTTGATATTGCCTTAATATTCTACTATTATGATTTGAAATTAAAATATATTTCTCGATATGTGAAATAAGGAATTAAAACATTCAAATTTAAAATTCATTATACTATGTTAGAAATTTACAAGTAAATTTTAATAGTAATGTTCTATAATATACAATCTAAATTAAAAATATTGTGATTGAAACGTGTATCTTGGAAGCTATGAATTATTTTACTATCAATGTTAATGTACTACAGTTTTTACGAGCATTTACAATGAGATTTATGCATTAGGGAACATTATTAAACTCATGAATTAAAACATGAATCATATTTTGTATGCATGTATATACTTTCTATGATTTTCCTTTATTTTAGGATAGTATTACTAAGCACGAACATACGGAATGTATCGGCAAATGTTGCATATTTAATGGAAAATATATAAATAAACAAGTAGATAAAAACTAAAATATTTTAATCTGTAATCATAAATAGGTTTTCCCATATGACAAAGGGCCAACTGATTTGCATGATTTTTTATGAAATAGTTTTGGTGAAAAAATGTAACATGTTTAATAATTCCCTTTAATTAGCTGGAAATTTGAAATAAACATGTCTAAATACACAATACAAACATTTGTCACACAAACAGTCAATGCGAAAGTTGACATGTTCATTTCAGGTGTGATGCAATATTTTTATACTTATTTATACTTACATGCCTACGCATTTAATTATACATTCGTTTAATTGGAGACAATGTCAAACGACTTTTCAAATCAAGGTTCACATACACATCAAACAACACGATTTTTAAACATACAGTATAGCCTAAGTTAACCATGCTGAAATTAAGCAAAGGATAATGTATATTGTAAAGAGCAATATTTTAAATTTTTATCAAAGTGCAATTCTAAATATAACTATGCTAAATATTAAATTGTGAATGTGGGCTTCCAATTCAATTAAATGTTAAGCTGTTTAGAACTGTGGTAGAATGTTAGCATATACATGTAAATAAGAAAGAAGAAATAGTTTGTTAAGTAATTTAGTTCTATTTTGACGAAAATTATGCACTGTCTCAAATTTTTTTTCTTCAAAATCTTTCATTCCTTTGTCGTAAAATATGACGATTACCACAATTAGGGATCATCCAATTAAAGCCACAAGTAGATAATGAGCACTCTTATATACATGTATCCAACTTACCTACACGTACAGCATTCTGTATACATGCTCATATTTCTGAGTTGGCAAAATAGGGCAAAACATGGCCTACGGTGCAATCGATGGCCAGAACTGCCGAAATGCTCAACCCATGCCAAGGCCCCACAGGCTGAATCTCTTCGCATCTTGGTTATCCTAGCACGAAAGTTATCATAAATTTGAAGATGTACCATAAATCGTCGGCCCACGCTCTAGGTGGGTCCGCAGGATTGCTCTTGGGCTTGATTCTGAGATACGCCACCTTGGGTGGTGCAAGTGCAAAAGCACATTTATCATTATAGCCCTGGTCCGAATCGAGGCCATGTTTTAGCCCAAACTAATTAGCATAGCACGTGTGGCATACAGGTGTCTGCTTCTATGCGCGCATTTGCATATCAAGTTTGGCTGTAAAATTGCTTAGGTCTCGCTTGTACGCGAAACAGAAATGTGCATGTGTCCAAATGCATCGAATTTAAGCGCTTCTGAACAATTGTAATAAAAAAAATCAACTTTAAAAATAATGTGGGAATTGACACGGTTATCGGTTCTGAGTATTTTCTGCGTATATATCTAATCTAGTTTTTGGGGAAAAAAATCGTTCAGTTTTTCTTTCTCACAGATTGCTCGACAAAAAGTGGTTCTCTGTAGGGGTTCGCTATTTTCCAAACATTTCCTGCAGGCAAGCTCGGATATATAGATTTTCCAGACAATATTTTAGTTATTGATAAATCTATAAGCCATGCGCCGGGAATAAATAATCGCTCGCATAACCCAAACAACCACATGCTCACTTTGTATACAGGTAAAAGATTTGACTAGGCTCCTTTCTTATTCGTACCCTTTTTAAAAAATGTGAAATGTTGTTTACCATTGAACCTAGGCTCTTCCCAAGAGGTTTCGATAAGTAGCGTGTTAATGGCGATAATTTCACAATGGCAGCTCTCATTTTCAAACGGTATTTGCGCCTCTGTGTGTACTCTTGGAGTTGAGGAATTGCAGAAATGGACCACATTCCGTGTGTCTGAAAGGTGGGCCCGCTCAGGAGTGACGTTTACTACATTCTCAATGCTGACTCCGGGGTTTAGTCTCACCCTACTGTGTTTATGCGATGAATTGATAGTTACACGCATAATGCATATGCAAATGCCTAATTAAATTTAAGTTACAAATTCTGCTGTGCATTGAATCATATTTGGGACTTGACTTTTCCCTCACGTACCAATTTGATTGGTCAAAACAGGTCCTTGATCGTTTTTATTTTTGCGGAACAGTACAGTTCATATTTAAAATTGTAGCTTGCCATGATTACTAATTTCATCAGTTTCGATAAATTAATGAAAATACACGTACATGTGGAATATTTCTTCTGTAATAATTCTAAATCTGAAGATGCTAGTTTACACATTGTTTCCGGCTCCCATGCATTATTGTCCTTAAAAACCTGCAATGTTGCTATTTTATTGTACTTGTTAAAATGTCAGGAAGATTTAAGCTGGTTTCTTAAAACATTGAAATCTCTCATTAATAATTTTAACAGTCTTAAAAATGCTTAATTTAATTTATGGTAACAATTAATTTCTATGAACACATTGATTAAAATCAACCAGGCATTTAATCAATCTTAAATTCTAAACTGTATTTTGTGATTTTCACTAAAAGTAATATAATTATCCACACATGCATAAAGATTGCTTATTTTATGATTTATTCAAGAATTTGATTTGTAAAATTAATTTGAAGTATTGAAGATTGTATACGTGCAAATGGAATTGTTTTTTTTTAATTTATCGATCCTCGTTATCACGTCACCTTCGGCATCTGATTATAACCGTGATTGGAAAGGACACATTTTAATTTTATCCCATTGACCAAGAGCTATACATTTTCTATCTGATTTCTATTAATTTGGCACAAAAATCGACAAAATCAATAAAGCTTTTCTGCGTGTTGGGCTCCAACTTATTGAAGGCATCGGCGTTGTCTTCTTTTTTTTTGTCTTTTATCTATTATTTTTTTTGTACAGTGTTAGCTCTTTAGAAGAGAGAAATGTTGAACATACTTCAAGTGTTTCTTCATCCAGCCATGAACTACTTAGTGGTGATTTTAGATCATAAATTTTCTTCGTGTTTTAGTTCACGATTGCTCCTTAACTTTCTACACGGTATACCATTAAGACGGTTACTTGGAAACCGTGTTTTTTTTTTTTTTTTTCGTTTTTGACGAATGATGTTTAGACCAAAAGAACCCAACGAGATTTGTGACCCAGGCTGAAAAAGAGCCCAACTTTCCGCCAATGGCGTGGATGGGCGCCATCTTGATCACCCGATACCTTATTTCCCATCCTCCTTTCATTGGCTGGACGTTTTTGCCTCCGAATAAACTAGACTGCCATTTTTCACCTGGATCTATACGAAGGTACGAGCATAGGCCTACCACAGACAATGTATCATTTCAAGACCCATAAGTCATCCCTGGTCTAGGGCCTCGCATTTTGGGCGCCCCTGTAATTTGGGCACTGTGGCTCGCAGTGCACTCTTTGATATTGAACCGTGTAATTTATGCCTCGTTCTCATTAACGTTATTTGCAAGTATTAAATAAGCATTTAACGAGTCCTTATCTTATAATCGAACGTTATTGACCAATTCACTGCGAAGTTTTCAGTTAAATTTGTGATATTCATTTTGCCCAGCATAGAGGCTCGTAGAAAAAGTCTATGGAAAAATGCAACGATTAGCCCCTTGTAAGATTAAGCAAATGTGCATCGGGCCAAAATGACAGCAGCTAATAAAATATGTGACGCCTCCAAGGATAAACTCAAAACATTGTATATCATTTTAAGTCTGTTACAAATTGTTTAAGAAAAGCAGAAGGCAAAGGTAGTATGATAAGAAAAGAGTAGAAAGTTGTGATTTAAATAAATATGATGAAGTGGAACCGCTGATGATAGCCAATATAAATAACAATGAACACAATAAATTTAAAAACCTGTCATTGTCGGTCTCATTACGAGCCCATGTGACTTTAATTGAAGATGCCAATTTGTTATATAGTTATGGATTATTTAATTTAATTTTGGGAATGCATACGCTTGTACTTAGCTCTCTATATTATATATATCTATAGTATATAGTCTATATAGTATATTTTCTTTGGGTATATTTCGTGACATTATTAAAATAACGAAAAACATTAATAATAAAAAAATTAATTTACTTATTTTGCCCTTATATAATGCAAAATAAATATACTTATGCATAAAACAATTCTCCTGACATTTGATGTTGTGCTACAGATACTATCTCATAATTTTATCATATGACTTGTGGTTGCAAAAAGATCGCATTAATACGTTTGAAAATGAATTTAAGATTTAATTGTGTCATGCTGATAGCGTATTCAAAATAGAGAATCCAGATAGATTTTTATCTAAGTTGAACACAATTTTCTACTGTTGACTAGACTGCACCAATTTACATGTGCAGGAATCACTGGTTTTGCATGCGGATTGAAGCAGGTTGGTTTTATTCACTTTTAATGACATTTCTGGCAATTTGCGAGATCCCAAATGACTCGATGCATCACATTTTTAGCAAAATTACGACGACAGTTATTGCAATTATGTTTTTCTGATTCACCTGTTGACAGACTTTCGCTTGAAATCGTATAGGTCTAATAATGATTTCGAAGTACTGTAAACGTTTAGCACTATGGTAAAGTCAATTGGTACAAATAGTTTTTAGACAGTATATGACGTTGTGGTGGGATTTTCTAGTAACTGAGCACCGTTAAGTTTTTTGAAAAATGTGCATGTTTTAAAATGTTTTAGGTGCTTTGCATTGGTTTACAATTTGCAGTATCTGTTGACCATGAGCTTATAAAGAATCCACTAAATTATTCGCTTGACCAACTGGTCTCCATCTTCAGGGTGGGAAAATTCAACCTTTTCATTCATGCGTAAGAATGTAAGAGTTGTAGACAACGATGTGCTGAACCAGCTCTGGACAGGAATAAAAAACCAGTAGATAAATAATTCTCCAATGCATTGAAACTGGTTTAGTTATAACTACTCGCAAATAATATTCTAAAATTATTCCGCCCCAGTGTTTTTTTTTCTTGTTCTTGAAGCACTGCACCGGAAAGATTTCCTAATTATTACAATTACGTGTAAATAGTTGGGCCCCCTAATACGGCGGTTTAGGTTCCTGACACACTACTGTACAGCGAACATCGCATAAAACGGAAAACTCACCCAGTTTTACATCAAATACTTGTTGTGCATGTACAAGTGCTAAGTTTATTTTTTCAAATGTCGAATTGGCTGTACCTTAGGGTCTGATCTACTATTTATAATTTAAAAATGTCCTGTTTATAAAATCTCAAACTTATAAATACCTATTTGCGAAAGTCGCATAATGTATTTTTTCCAATTTTTTTTTTATAAGTGCATGGCATAACACTTTAACTTGGAAAAGTTCGGGTTGAACTTCGGGTTTATTTTTACGCCCTGTTCCCTTTTCAAAGTTTCGCAATTTAAAAGTCACATCAACGAGATGCAAAAGAAGGACCCATCCCATGACTCCGCAAATGAAACAAAGTGTAAGTCCTAAAACTTTCCCAGTGTTTTTTTCAGCAATAAAAAATGAGCCTAAACAGCGAGGGGGCGCTGGTGGGCAGGCAATTTAATATCGTGACTCCTAGCGGCTCTTGGCTGCACAAACTCAAGCGCACCCGAGCAATATAGGGCTGCTGCTCACTTGTCACCTTTAGTCTCGAAAATGACAAGAAATGGGCCCGAGTCGGTGTATCGAGAGACTCGTAGTCGGCACATCGTTTTAATTGATTACTCGAGTCGCAACTGCGGGCCCAATTTGCATATCGTGGAAATTAAATTTCAGCGAAGGGTGGCAAACAGGGGAATACTTTTATAACGTTTTCTTCATATTGAATTGTAAGTGATCGAGGGAGGAGGAGGGAAAAAGGGAAAAGGCAGCGGTGTTAGCTCGCGTCTCACGTTTTATTTCCTTCTTGTATCTTTTATTCAGGAAAACATACACAGTACATACACAGAGCAACGAAAAAAAAATATCATTTCCCATCCAACACCCCACCCCTCATAGGTGTCGCTGCATAGTTTTAACGCATTGGATGCTTCTTGGAAACACGATATCCTCCCAGAAACAGAGAAAAAGAGAGAGAGAAAAAAACCTCACCATCTCTATTGAACTATTTGATCTTGGAATACCGGTTGCCTATTGCTTTTTGCATGCTTTTAAAATTCTGCTCACTCGGTTTCGTTTTTGGATCGCTATCTGCAGACGTGTATTGGTTTTGTAGCTCTCTTCCTATGTTATCCTCAGCGTTTTGCCAATTTCTGCAGGTCTCCCAAGACTAGTCTCACTTCGCTGCTTGCCTGTTTTCGATAGGCACATGTCGTTTATTTCGCACCAGTCGAAACAAATTTGCATGGTGGTAGTGCTCTTCGGTGGGGGAGACAAAAGACGCAAAACGATATGCAAAAATGCAGCGAGTGGTTTGGGACGAGAGGGAAGGGGGATGAGACGTCCCTAGTCGCTCCTTTCCGTTTTATTTTAGTCACAAATTTTATATTATTTTCGCTCTGCCATTTGCCAGCCTCTCATTATGCAGCTAGGCGAGGAAGGAAACGCTGCCGTTGTTGGGTTTTTTTTCTTTTACTTTTATTAAAATCGACTCGCTAATGTGACGAAGCACATCTTTTCAACTCGCATCCATTTCGAAAACCCGGGCTCCGGGAACTCCAGGGAATGGACGATTAGCTCATCATGATTTTTGGGCTTGAAGCCAGGGTTGCACCATGGCGCTGATGGTGGTTTGTGCTCTCGCTGCAGACATCTTCGCTGGCACAACAACCCCCACAACCCACATCTAGTTACCATAATGGCAATGCGCATAAACAGACAGACCCATACCTAAGTATCCTGCAAGGGCTTGTCCTTAAAGGAAGGCCGTGTAAAGTTGACTTTTTTACCCACATAGTCCATTGTCGTCCGAATCGGACATTAGCTACCCGTTCCAATTAGCAGAAATAGTCCAGGTGACGTCAGTTTATGGGGACTAAAATGTCATTTCGAGAAAATGGTCAAACATTGATGTCTTAATGATCCAAATACTGTGCAATTCTGTTGCTGTTCAGAATACGTCACAGCTCCACATATTATGACGTCAAATTTCAATGAAAATACATCACAGCTCCACATATCATGACGTCAAAATTCAATGAAAATACGTTATAATTCTACATATAACGTCAAAATTTATTGCAAATAAGTGATGGTGAACACGAACGCATTTAATAGATCATTAACTCGTGATTATAACGAAAAAAATGCCGTTCTTTAGAAGCGTTTAATTGTAGGAGGTCATCAAGGCTGACTCAAAAAAAAAACACCATGCAAAAATTAATACGATATCTGCTTGAAATATCACTCATAATTGCTAAATTTATTTTTTCCATTGTAAATGTTGTCGTCTCCTAGGTTCTGAACATCATCCTGTTTATTTATAAAACAAATAACAGGCGGTATATGAGTTCAGAAATAGAAAACGTGTGGAAAAAAGTTTTCAACATTTGCTACACCGTATTAAGTACCTAGAAAGTCCATAATTAATCAACGACGTACATGTATATATGTATGTGAACGACGTATACTGAAGTAATGTGTAATGAGAATACCACTTATTACTGCATTATTTTTGCGGCTACTGCACACCCAACAAGTTTTTCCACAAAAAAATAACGTTGAACGAACTATCTGACAGTGGACTGTTGTGCTGGTTGGAATTGTTTCTCAGGTTTTTAAGAATAATTTCGTAACATTACGGCTTGGGGTTGATTCTTTTTTTACTTTCGAGTTTTTGTTGTTTTGTTCCTCCCAGTTTGTCATCATCCGTTTCTACTTCCTTTTAAGATTGCGAGATAATATTCCGCATTTTTTGCAGCATTTTTTTTTTATAATACTAGTGTGCTCAGTGTGCCTCAATATTGGCTCACGCCGTTTTCATATGTGGAGCACAAAAAAGGCGGTGGTCACGTTTCCGTATAAAAACAACATGGTTTCCTAATTTTAATACAATATGGACGCTCGCCGAGATGGAATTTCCTTTCTTTGTCAAGCAGAATAAATTTGGGAGATTTAACTTGCAAAACAGCGCAACAGCGATACGCTTTCTTGTTATGGGCACGTCATAAAATCGCCCTCCATTTTCTCTTCTTCTGAAAATGCTCGGAACTGTGTGTCCAATACTCCAATGACGTCTAAAAACATGAAACTGATTGATCAATTTAAAAACCTTATGCCTGGAATGTACATGTAAGACGTTTTTGGACTGAGATGAACTCAGGGTTCTGTGAAGTGAACTCTAAATGACACTGGTAATTCCGAACCATACACTGTGCACCACACGTTCTTCATTCAGATCATTCATAATAAATCTTTAATACCTACCATGAACAAATGAGGTACGATTTACCTAGTAGAAATCGGCAAACGATGGTTGACTAGCCACAGGCACCTTTTGTAACCGCCTCCTGTTTGAAGGATAATTACCTTCACCAAGGAAAGGAGACGATCAACTGGAATGTCTCCTCAAAATAAAAATGTGATTTCGAAAGTTCGTTGCTTACTACATGTAGGCTTATGTCCTCGATATTCCGTAACATTCCACGCGTTAATTAACTAATTGGTCTGTTGATTTGCATGCTACGTGTTATAATTAATTCTGCATGTAGCCGTGCCCTCTCCACGAGGTGCATTTTTTGACAAGGGTGCCTCATTAATCGTTTTCGCAGAACAAAGGATGGGACCAAACACCTCAGGAGTTCAAAACCCGTACTCACCACCCTCAGTACGTGCCTTGCGAAGCTACCGGAAGAGGGAGGTGCAATTGATTAAACGCTGGGCTGTCATTTAGGCAATAAGCCCTTTGACAAATGAACTCCAACCCCAGGGCGCTGTATGGGTGCCTGTTTTGGACGAACTCCCATCCATTTTTCCAATGCTTGAATTGCGGGTTTGATTCCCGTAGGGCTCTGAGTTTAGTTAAACATACGAGACCCCGAGGAACCTGTTGGCCTTTTCGCCCAAAAATCATCACTCAATGAAAGACCCTCTCTCAGTTCCGTTTTCCCATCATCTTCATTAACTAGGGAAAAGCAAAGACCAAAGAGTAATGCGGTGTCAAAACTGCCAATCCAAAGGCAAACAATTAGACAGCTCGGTTACGACCAAATAACTTAGTTTTTAATAACAGTTGTTTCTGATGCATGAAACAGCGTGATCGTAAAACCCAGTGTCAATATTTGAAAGTGTGGCCCTAGAAGTACAAAAGGGGAAACACGCGTTATTCGCTATTCTAACATCAAGTAAGCAAATCGAGGTCTAATGTTGCAAAGTCATTTTTACCTCAGGATTTTTACCCTTTTTACCCTATACCTTGTTTTATGAATGGATGATCGTTGGAAAGATTTTGATGGCCATTTTAAACTGGCTCCAGGTCATTTCCCTGATAACCGTGAACTGGTTTCGCCACACCCATTATTTTTATTCATTTCACCATCATACGTTGACTTTCTAATGTTTTCCTCGACCAGAAAAATAACCATATCCTCTTAGGACATTTTGATTTAATAATGTCCATAATGTAACAGACGAAAAAGACAGAAACACAGGAAATCATTTACGTTCAAACTTAATAAAAAACGACTATCAATCATTTCATCCATTTTCAATGGATTGGCAGATGGCATGAAAAGATAATCAACTGAAATTTTGAAGAAGAAAACTGACATCTACTAATTAAAATTATCTAGTCTACCTATGTTCAATTTTCAAAATTCTATGGACCACTTGGAGAAATTTGAAGGATGGTCCAACACGACATATCCAGGTAAAAAAAAAGAAATATTTCCAATAGTTATTCCAGAAATGAGCCACAAATGGACCTATATTGCTTTTCATATACAGTATACATGTACATGTATATCCAGTGTTTATATAAGTCTATAAAATTCACATACGTCCATATATAGCCCAATATAAATATATATTTTTTACATTCGTACATATGATATACACGTGCATGTCAACATATTTAAAGATATGGTCAAACATATCTCTCCATGCTGTCCATACCTGGGAAATATAATGCTGCAATGAATAATTAACATGTGCGAGTATATTAAAGTACGTTTTTTATGCATAAATTAGCATTTGCGAAACAGAAGTGAGCCATATTTATCTTTTCCATATTGGAAATACTACTTTATTATTAAGAAATTTATCCAAAAAAAATATCGCAGACCTCAAATACTGTATATAAAATTTAAAATGAAATCTATACAACATTTAGTCCAATGTGTTTTTTTCATTGCATACAACCGCAAAATATGGCTGACTTACATGTATTATGTCCATGTCTCTAAAAGAAACACGCATCATGGAGGTTCTACGTACAAAGTTTGATGATCATGAAATGGAAATTACTCGTCATCGATTTCTGTCAAACTTTCGGGTCGTCATAGTATCGCTATTGGCAAGTTTAATGGCTGACAGGCCTTGGGTTAGCCCTGCTTGCTGTAGCGATATGGAGTACACGACCTTCCCAGAGATTCACTGCATGCGGTTTCCGCTCGCCTCCATCTCTTCTGCCGGAAGTACGATGTTCATTTGCATTTTTGATACAACAATCATAAAAATAGATAGTTGAATGGCTTCCACACGAGATAAGGCCAAGTCACCACATTTCAACCATGGAAATAGACTTGTGAGCAGCTAGACAGGCGAACACAGGACATTGACGTACGAGCGCATGTCACTGACAACAATAGTTGCGGATGAAAGCCTCGTCAATGACACTCGTGTTGTAATTAGTCAGGCCTGAATTTAGATGCAAATTTTACGCATATTTTCACTCATTCGGTAATTGAATTCGATACGCGAGATTGTGTGACTGGTCGGAGTTT
The DNA here is from genome assembly GCA_034700785.1 of Rossiulus vilnensis. Classification (NCBI taxonomy): domain Eukaryota; kingdom Metazoa; phylum Arthropoda; class Diplopoda; order Julida; family Julidae; genus Rossiulus; species Rossiulus vilnensis. Next base: position 62,439 of record JAQIXS010000033.1, read on the forward strand.
TTGTCTGAATTAAAAATGTGAATTTTTTTCTCAAATATTCTGCACTTTATAAAAATAACCATCACAATTTACTGTGTATTCCCTCATATTTAAAAACATCACTTTCACTTATATCTCTTGAAATCAAGACCGAAATGTTTTCGGTTGTGTTGTTGCTATAGTTGATGGTAGGTGCCATGGACCGGTTTGGTGACATCCAGGACCATAATGGAGGTCTGAGATTGTGGGGGAGGTAGAAGATCTCAAAAATGTAATATCATGGACTAGAGATATAGGATAGAATCAGCAGTTTTGGACGTCCAACTTGTCAATAACGATCACTTACCCTAGGTGGCATTACGACCTAAACATGTTCTTTGGGTAATTTTTCTGAATAGACTTTATCACTTCCCGTAAAGACATGTTGCATTGATTATTATTTTCCAAATTAATTTAATGACCTGTTTAAAATATTATTCAAGGTACGTAATTTCTCAGTTGTCTTACCTGGTATAAAAATTGTATATGAAATAATATCCCCAAATGATGTAATTTTAATTATGTTTACCCTAAGTTATTGACCTTTTACTTATAAGGTGAAAAGTGGAATGACCTAAAACGACTTCGTTTACATCAAGTTTTGACGTCATTATATGTGGAAATGTGATGTTATTTACCGTAGAATTAAATGACTCAATATTAGTGACATATGGAAATCACTTTTCGTGACATTTTACGTCAAAATGACGTCCTGTTAACCGAATAAATGGGACGGGATTGACCAGGGGGTGTCCGATTTGGACAACGATTGACTAGTGAGGGGAGAGCAATAATACAATAAATTCGGTATATTATTGACATAAATTATGCAAGGCTTCTTACTAACACTTTCAATTGAGAAATTAGTTAATGTAAATGAACTTCGCTCACTTAACATTAAAATTAAATATACAGTAGTTAAGTGCATGTTGTTCTTTTGTGTTTCCTACATTGTGTTGACGAGCTGGTAATGCACATGGCGATTATCTACATGCAGACTACATTATGCTAAACTGAAAGAATCTTCTTTGTAAGTAACTTAAAAATAGAGAAAGCATAAACGCTGACAGCTTCATTCACTGCCCGCAAATTCGTGATAATTTCATTAAATATCTGCCGCCTTTCTTTGCGGCCATCAGGACCTTTTCACACTGAATCATTAGCGGGATTATCCACCTGTTATAACATGTTAGTTACTGCATGGTATACATTGTGCATGTATATGGCGGCGAAAACTTCAATGGCAGAGGACTTGATAGAAGATTAACAATAAGCACGAATGGGTCTCAAAAATCATGCGCTTAATCCCAACCACTTTTGAGACAAAAGCTTGTTCATCATCGTCCTAACCTGAAAGAGGTGTTAGCGACTCAATAGACAGAGAATGTTTTATGTCAGGTATTTAAATGGTTCGTGGCTTGCCATCTTCGGGTTAAAAAGGTTAGTACGAGTTGCTTATGGATTATAAAAAGTGATAAGTTGCGGCTTTATTTCCATAAAGGCCTACTTAAGCCCGTATGCGAAATTGTTTTAAAGTGCGTATTAACACTTAACGTTCATCATAATCAAATTAAGTTACTGTAGCAATCATGCTCAACAGGTGTAACTTTTAGATGTTTTTGTTTCCGTGACTTCATGTCTTTCTTGGGAAATAAAAATTTACAATTTTGTATACTTTCTCTAAACAAAAAACAGTTGCAACCCACCAACTTTATTCGAACTACATGCATAGGGCTACGCTTGTGGACTAGTTTTTTACGCTTTAGTATCTCTGCGATAATACTAACATATTAATCCTTTTAATTTGCTTTACAATTTTGTGTAATCTTACCTTTACCTTTCAAATTGCCCAATTAATAAGTCGTAAAACCACTCAAGCCGTCGGTAGCACGTTGTCGAAGTTCGTTGCGGATGCTGAAGAAACCAAATTACCCTAAATTGCCAACCCAAACATCTACAATCACAACGCAAAATTAGCCCAACTTTGGCAGAAATAAACAAAGTTTTGATGCTTCATTGAAATCGGAAGAAAGTCTCAGTTTGAGTAATGTTTCCTTTCGACGTAGGATTTCCTTTACCCGTTGTACATTTATGTAAATTTTTAACAGCAAAGGCGTGAGCACATCCTCCAATTTTAAGTGGTAGTTACACTTATAAAGAGTTGTTAACAGATAGATATGCAACATAAAATACATAGTAGCATTTAGCATTAACTCGCCTGTAAGTAGAAAATGAATGAATACAGTTTATATTCACTGTATATAATAAATGTGACGGAATTCCAAATTATGTCATCTTTGATGAAATAAGGAATTTGATTGTTATTGTTGGTTACACTTACCCATTATCACGTTGCTTTATTGGCTCAACAATTTTGTAACTTTAGATAGGCCTGCATCTGGTGAAGTAAATGTGAATAAATCTAAGCTAATTGAAATATTAATGTAAGAATCGATGTAAGAAGAGACTTTAATACCTCATATACTCGAGTACATGAATATACTTGTACGTGTACAGTAACATCATATTTCATACTGGCGTTGTTAATCAAACGCCTTGTTTGTAAACTGGTAAGAACGTTTAAGGGCAATGTCACGTTCACATTGATGTTGGTTTTGGTCCCTACATTAGTATAAATTAGATTTTTTTTCCGAAGAGAAAAAAAATTACAAGAAAAAGACAAGGTTGGGGGCTTTGTTTAAGATTAGGTTGGAGGCATGGCTTAATTGGTTGGTAACTTGGTTGCATTTAATGAAACGGGCGGTCACTTTGCTTACCTGAGTTTACGTTTCCATTCTGGCAAACGAATCGGCTTTTCTTTTTTTTCCGTTTTCCCAATTCAACAGGTTAATTATCATATTTCCGTCATGTTTGACGGGATGGCGAGAGCACTCTTGTTTTCGAGTAGCCTCCTGTGGCGAAACTTATAATGACTAGAACAAAAAGGCACACTGGACATATGAGAAAGGCAACGAAGTTAGTTATCTAGTCGACATTGAATGTTGTACATTTTGATGCATAACACGTTATGGCCCGCAACCTGTAGCTCTCCACAAAGTGGACACACAGGTAAAAACATCCCCAGGCATTGTTTTCTCTATGCGTCAATCACGATATTGGTGGCAAACAAAGAAGTGATCGGAATTGGTTTAAAAATTGTGAAGTCATGAATTCGATCATTATATTCCTTTCTAGTTTTTTATTCTGTAACAAAATGGCGTATTTCTGGATATGTCTGGATCTAGCAACTTCGAAAACAAATCGAATCAATTCATTGTTATTTTCAGAACTTAACGATATTTATCATGCATGCATGAATATCATGTACTTGATGGACAAATTAATTATGGGCCATTTATGGACATTTATGACTCATTCCATTTATGTATAGACCAGAAGTTGGCTAAAAATGGACCTATGAGGTCATATATCTACATTCATAACCATATATGCCCATATACGGGTTATATAAGTCCATAAAATGTTTACTTGTCCACACAATATATATCCATAACTATCCAATCGTCCATATATATATATTGATATATTATAACATACTTACATATGGTCAACATATTTACATATAGAGTATGGCCATACAAATCTCAATCATCATACCTGATATATGACACTGTAGAATACAGTAACGCATGAGCACTGATGTGATTGTCTTAACAAGAAAATAGAGAATTTTCCATATGTTGTCATGTATGATAGTGTCAATGTATTGCCACATACAGACTTATACATGGCCATGCATATATGGATAAGGACCAGTTATGGCATATGCATGTATAAACCCCATATATGGCCATATTAAACTTCTCCACGCACGGCATTTTTACTGCAATAGGCTACTTTACTTTGCGACTGATTTTATTTTATTTCATTAGCAAAATTGCGTCTAGTTTTAGCTGTAGTATCCGGCTTTGCGAATACATGTATGTTTGTTGACAGATTTAAATACCACACAAATAGTTTTTCTAACAGGATTCCACGCTAATCATTTGCATTCATCTTATTCGCCCTTGGCCATGGAAAGGAGCTGGTCTTTAAGCATGCGTTTATTTTCGTTTAAGATCCGCTGCTAATTTATCAAAAACAGCGTTTCGTCCCAATCTGTGTTATCTAACACCATAGTTTATTAATAAAACGATGAATTATTGCTTTCGATGCCAGAAATCGCTTGCAATGACGCAGTTTCTCGGCGTGGAAACCTCTATAACATGCACCTGCTCAATGCGCACGTGCAATTGAAAACAAAAAAAGGAAATGTTGTCTTAGCGGTCCAGATTATGTAAATTTCGCAGGTGATTCGAACGCAGATTTTTTTTAACGCCAACTCGGTTATGGGGGGAGGAAATGGTGTAATTATTTCTGTACCGAAATCCGGACCATTATACGGACTCGGGTTTGTTTAACGTGTGTTAGGCCTAAGCCAAATAAGGTTGTTTTTAAAAACTCGGACGTCTGTTATAATACCTGCAAAACTAACACGGCAATAAATATTTCGAAAAAATGACCAGTATTTTTTGGTCGTTTTAAGCCGTGCAGGTGACTTGGCAAGGGACCGAACCCAGGGAAATTCTTGCAGAACTCGAAACCCTCAAGCCCGGTCATCACCCGCTGGTTCCTACTCGAGCTGGCCGTCTTTTTCGGTTTGATTTATCAGACGGGGTCAAAGGGTGGTGGCCGGGTAATACTAGCCAATGCACGCTGCAACAATTCATAAGACGATTTTTTTAAAGAATAGTTCTGAAAAAATACCAAAACAAAAAAAAAGAAACTAACGCTTTCAACCTATGGGTGCCATCGTAAAACAACTGAGAAATCAATGAACTCTGGAACTGAATCAGTTACTGAGCAAAAGTAATTTTTAAGTACTGAGCTCAGTTCATTACATTAATCTTATATCAGCAAAAAATACAGCGAATCATTATAGCGTTTCTACTTTTTTTGGTTGATGTTTTATCGCTGTGAAGACTGATGCTATCATCGAAATTGCAATCTATAATTGCCAATTTATCTTCACCTTTCAATGTGCAAAATTGGCGATTGGAAAGAGGTCGAGAAAAGTTAATGATGATTGGATTTAATGGAATGAGTTGAATTTTATAATCCTTGGTTGAAGTGATAATATTTCATTCAGAATTTCTTTATCGTACCAATAAAATTGCGTGACTCAATCTCAGGTGATCTTTCAATATTAACTCAAAAAAAATGTGAGAGTTCCCTATCATGATTTATTAATGTAGTCAGTATAAAGAAATGTAAGGATTCATTTAAGAGGCCATTAAACTATAAAGGTAAAAGTAAACTATTCATTTCGAAGGCAGGAAAGGCATGGGTTCGAAACCCATGGTGTCTAATATTGCTTTCGTTTTCATGATCGAGTTTTGTTGAACTTTTTTGCAGTAATCGATAAGGATTCAAAAAATAGTTTGTCACCTATTTTTGGAAAAACTGTCACAAACGGTGAATTTTGTGTAATGTTTTCAACTTTTTTTGTAAATAAATATAATATGCATAGATATAAATGGAACGCCACAACCATAACAAGTAACGAGTCGCAATTGCAAACACGAACGCAAACGTTTAAAGCATATTTGATAATCATTGCGAGATACAAATTGAAGTTTGGATAACAATAACAAAATGATAATTTAATTTGAGAATTTGTTTCCTTCTAAGCTCTATACCTTTGAATCAAAATACATGTAGCCTACATATATGCGAAAACATATATAAGGTATCGTACTTTATGCGTATATTTTTATTCATATTTTAATTTTCTTCGATGAGAAGTGAAAGAGAAGATAAGAAAAGAAATTTACATTATTTTTGTAGAAAAGCACAAGATACCAATTTCTTTGTCCTTCTTCCAATTTCGCCCTTTGGCTAAGTGCTTTCAGTATCTGAACTGCATACTAAAAGTATCGCGAAAATATTAAGAACATGTTCTTATGCAGGCCATACTACTCATTACTATTGTAAACAGAAGATTGGAAACAATGTCGTTTTTATCGCTCACGCAAGTTGTATCCATCTCCATAGTAAGTGGCGCCATAGGCCTCACATCAGTTTACTTTATTGAATCTGACACCCGGTCCCCTGTTCCTCCAGCTCTTTTAATATTGAGTAATTAATGGCGAAACATGCGCAGATTTGTTACGTATTTCGTTCACATCACGTCGTTTTACTTCTTCAGCTGCCGCTGCTTCTTTTTTTCCTCCATTGTCAACCCGACTCATTGGCCAAAGCGTTTGGCAAAAATTCTCCAAATTGGCATACAGGTGCACGTCAACTCTGTACATTGGAAAGTATCACCTCGTTTGAATTTTATTCACGGATGTCTAGTAACAGGCTCCTTATAGGTTTAAAATACATGAAGCCGCAAATTGGTTTCGGGGGAGACAGATAATTCGGATTCCGAGAATCCCTTTTTACATCCATGCTCCTGCAATAATTCAATTTGCAGCGCGGATGCCAGGGACGTTAAAAAACGTTAGATTCGTTTCACGTTTTACATTTCTTCGCCTCCCACCTGTCGCTCCAGATCACGTTTATTTATGACCCATTTCGAGCCGATTAATGAGGCTGATTGGGCTGTTCGATCCTTAGCTGAAAAGAAGCCAAATTATATTCTTATTATCGATGTTCGTTAGTCTTGATAGCGTTTGTCACTGTTGATGTTTCAAGATATTTATATTAAATTCATTTTATACATTACCAGGAAAATGATACGCTCACATATTGACCACTTGACCAAACAAGGAAAAGGAACTTTGTTCACCACGTCCACGAAAGACGTCTGAGGTTATAGGGCATGGGGTTTAATACAAATGGGACGGGTAGGGGTCAGCAAATTCTGATGTTCAATTTTTGTTTTGTGCGAAAGTTTACGCTGCCAAGTGCAGTGAAACCTGTCCCCAACAACCACTAAGTAATGCATGCATAATAAGTATAAAAAATATGGCTTCGTGGTCAATTTTGAGAATGGGATTTATCATATTCCATAATGAGATGCCACACATTGATTGCTATTTTCTAATTTAATAGTTTCTTTAAGTCCTTTAATTCGTTGAGTCTTTTATTCATAAAAGAAATTAAGTAAACTTGAAAAAAAAACAAATATTTTCAACTGTTTCAGGGTGCTACATAACGGTTTCTCCAACATTATTTTTTTTAATAAACAGGGCATTTTTAAATTTAAAAACAATAACGCAGACCCTACTCGACGACTAATCCTTCACGATAAACAGTAAATTTAGCGATTGTAACAAGTATTTGAAGCAGAAATGTTGGTGTAATTTGTTTGCATGGTGAGCATCCTTTTCGCCCAACCTTAAAAAAGGACGTCATGTTAACGATAACGTCATCATATGTATGCATAGGGGGACAACACGGGAAACATTTCACGCTTGGTCTTTCACTGAGAAGTCTGTATACCTCAAAACATTAGTCTGTTCTTTATTCTAATATGTTATTTTAAGTTTGTTTTGTCATAGTTTGGTCCTGTTGAGCGGTATAAGTTAATTAAATCGATTCATTTACAATTTCCGATGTACAGAATGTTATGTTAATTTCGCTTTTAAGTATGCTGTTCCCGGCTTTTAATTAGGTCACTAAAATCCAAAATCTGTTCCAGCTGCCCACAAGTCTGTGCCTGGCCTTATTGACGACATTGCAAAGGACAAGGTGAAAATATTGCATGAATTATTTAACATGTATGGCACATAGTTGCACGCAGGAAGGCCCTTCAGGGCAGGGCCTGCTCAAGTACATGCTTTATCTCAAAATTGAACTTGATTCCATCACCTGTTCGTGAACTTGACATTGAGGACTTTACAGGGTTGTCAGTATTGAACAGATCGTGATCTGATAAAAACTGAAAAATATTCTCTTAAAGTTAATGATTCAACATGAAATCGCGGTTTAGTACAGTGCATTATTTTAGAATTGTATTTTTCTCATGAATAACTCAAACCTTGTTGGATCGATTACCAATTCTAAACTTGGAAAAATATATTTATCGATTATAGTATTTGAAGCAAAAGTGTATAACTTTTGTTTGTTTGTTGGGTATTCTTTTTTCCTCAGCCTTAGTAAACAAAATTAATTTCCATGAAATCGTGCTTGCGCCATGCCAGAATATTCATTGACATTGTAGGTTGGTTTTCAACATGTTCTGACCTATGACTTTGTGTTCCAAACGCGAAATTCATTTTCTTGAATCATCTTTGGCGTTTATTTTTAGTATCTTCATAGAACTTCTCATTTCATAGAGCTTAGACGAAAACAGAGTTGCGGATACTAGATTTCTGTCTTGTCGCTATATTATTCCAAGTTTTCAGTGATCATAATAATGATTTTAAGCAAAAATGATATTTATTTATTTAGTTTTCACTAATTCAAATTTTATTGCTTTGTGTACAAGATTATAAATTATCCATTAATTATATATTTTCGTATGTTTTCGTTATTTATTTATCATCGTCATTACTATTTGTTTATTGAAAGTTACAAAAATTGGGCTCATAGTAACTTGTCACAAACCACCATTTCAGATTAATTTTGTCTCGCTGGTTTCATCCGTTTTTGCTTGTAATAGAAAGCAATGAAGTGATAAAGCGCATTCCATTCTGAATAAAGATACCATGGTATCATAAATTTAATTATAACACATACTGTAAATGTTACTATTCCAGATTTTCTCCATTAGGAAGTGGTTCTGGTCGTTTTGGAACTCGTTTTACACATATCAAATTTTGGCTTAATCTTGACGGCCAATTTGCTCACGTTAATTCATGGGAATTAGAAGCATTTTAACAAGCCATTATAGGATGGCCTGATTAAGAGTAGCAAGATGAAGAAGCCGAAAAATAATGAGTGGCGGACCGGAGGGAGTGGAGAGTTGAACCCGTGGGATGGCCTTCACCTCCAATTCCAGTTTTGGAAATCCTAAAATTACAAATATCACTTACGATTTATTTGAACGCTGCTCATTTGGAGCTGATAACCAGAAAGAGTTAAAAAGTTGAGGGCAGGGCAGTGGAAGTCAGGCGAAGAAAATTGATGGGAGATGGAACACAATGTAGTAATCACGAAATAATAATAATAAGCAGCCCCCTATTGGGTTGTGTGTGCAAGTTAGAATCTCAGGTAAGCAAATGAGCGCCATTCTTTGTCTGTCCCATAAACAACAATAATGACGTTTGATAAATGGTAAAACAACTGTCTTCGGCCACTTAAGTGTTGCGAATAGTTGTTTCCCCATCGAGAATCGTTTTTAGAACCTTTGACCGCCGTGCTTCGAAAAGCGACGGGTGTCCTATGCGAAAATGAAAAATGTAATTTTTAGGCAAACTGCCTTCAACACTTTTTACTTTAGAATTTCAATTTTGGAAATATGGACCAAGTTACAAAATGTGGTTTTTTTCTTCCTCCGCTCATTAAATACCTTTTCTGTATCATGATGAGCATTTTAATGAACGATAATTTACAATTGAATAATACCTTTGCAGCATGTCTCTCCCTAAAAAACATAACTTAAACATAAAAAAAGTATTTTTAAACATTTTTATGAAAACTTGCAAGCGTGTACCTTTAATTTTTATGCATAGTATGTACCTGACCAAATCTAAATTGCGTGTATCTAAAACAATTTATTAAAGAGATAAAATGCTTTCTTTCAACTATACTATTTTATCACTGTACTTATAATTCAGTTCATGCCATACTAGAGTGTAAATTGTCGTGAATGTGTTTTTAAGTGGAAAAGTAACTTTGGTCCGAATTCCTTTATCTTTTGTTTCATGTTATCTCTAGGAATAACTTAAAAAAAATGATTACCAGGTGCCAGATAATATCACTTTAGCATAGCTTCATCTGAAATGAAGTCTAATTACTTTAATAGCGGAAAATCAACAGTCGAAAATAAAATATAAGGTAAATGTTTAAAATTTCTATCCCATTGTGCATAGTGTCCTTAAATAACTTACTCGTGATAACCAATAATGAATGGATTAATAGTTATAATAGAGAAAATTATTAATGGTAAACCAGTATGCACAGTTAGGTGTATACTTTACAGTATATCCGGTAAATGATTTACTGCATACGTGCTGCTAATTTTACAAGTTGCAAATTCCACATTGAATTTCGAGCAGTAAAATAGGGCAAATTAAATTCATTTTCACGGTGACATGATTTTGCTTAGTACAATAATCTATTTCACAGTTTGATCAATCAAACGCTCCAAAGAGTAATTTATATTTATATCGTAGTTAAATTGGTGAATAATGTAATGGCGCATTTTAGAAACTTTCAATTGACATTCAAAGAGCTGAAATAGAGCAAGGGTTTAAAGTTGCAATTGCATTTGATAGGGCAGCAATTAATTCGCAAATATTTGAAAACATCCTATTAGCTTAATTAAAATTATTCTCAAAAAGCAGAAAAACTCAAAAATGTTCAAATTAAAACAAATTCGATGTGACCCAAATATGGACATACATGGTTAAGTATATGTATGTACACGTATTCATATATGGCTATGTACGTGTAATGTCCATTCAAATTCATACTTGAATATGCCCATATACGTTATTTTCAAGATATTTCAACTTATCTCAATGTTCATACCATTTTATTTATACGGATATGTAGGCCTGCTGCATTTGCTTGAGAGAAGTAAGCAGTACTGAGAGATTATCTTTCGTAGAAATCCATGAAATATCCATATCCATGTACATGCATGGCTTTATCTAACGTTTCCATGCATGACGACCTCAACATATCCATATGCAGCTGTATGACTCATGCATGACCAGTTATAGTATATAATGCATAACCTCATATATGGTCATATTAAGCTTTTTCACCCGGTTAACGTTTGCTGTCACACATCCAGCATTTCGACAGGTAATAATTGTTTGGTGAAGAGCAGACATTGCTGACCACCTCCATGTGAATTTTGCTGGCGCTTTTTCAAGCCCTATGATCTTGAGATCGTCCAAAGACTCAAGCATGGTTGTTATTCGTTGTCGTTGTATATTAGGACAAGCTATTGTGGGCGTCCCACTTAATCTTTTTCATAATTATTATTTTTTATCCAAGAAACCTCGCGAGCAGAGCGTAAATCTCGTTGATGGAACTTAATTGGTAAACTGCTAATTCGTCTAGGGTTGTTGTTTTTTTTGCGCAATTTTTGGCGCACTTTTCTCTTATGCAGCGTTGCATTAGCCTAAATATGTGGTGATGATGAAGATTATGCGTAAAGTCGTCTTTTCTTCTACCTGGCATGTCTGAACCTCGCCAGCTGTGCTTCTTCACGCATTGCTCAAGGGGGCCATGGGGAAGAGGCACCCCCCTCCAAACTTCTTTTCTCGGTGGTTGGCAAATGGCAAGTGTTGAAGAGGCATCATGCTTGTCAACCCCTTGCCTCCCCCTATGAATATGTATGCCATTCGCATGCTTCCAGTCTATAGCCGCCGATGAATAGATTAAAATAAAAACAGTAGCGACATCAGCTGCAATTCACCGAGGAAGTTTCCTTGGGCTTCCTCTTCTTCTTCTTCTTGCTTCTCTCATCAGTATACTCTTCTTCCCTTTGTCTCTCTTTTTCAGCCATCTTTAATACTGGGACTTATAATCTTACGCCAGATTGTCTGCTTTTGAAAACCCTGTAAAGAAATGCTAATTCAACCACCTGATGTGCGGGAGCGCCATTGTTGAACAGTCGGGGGCATTGCCAGGCACGTGGGAGCAAAGGGCACCTGGCTCTATAGTTTCGTTAAAAGTTAAAAACGTTAAATCCATCTCTGAAAATGGCCAGGGTCTTGCAGTCCGAACGATATTATCAATTTTATGTTAAGCCCTGTTATTGCGACTAAGGAATTATAAAATTTTCGAAATAACGTTACAGAAATTGTTCTGTAAGATTTTAATTACATGTATAAGAATTTGTCAATATTGGGAATGTCTAAAGTATTGGCCAACATGTACGCAGCATACTGTGATGCACATATACATGTAATGGCTGAGGAAAAATAATTCCTGCAAAACAAATATGTTCAATCATAGTTATGATTTAATTGAGACGTGATAATATGATCACTTCTAAATATATTTCCACCCCCTTTCCCCCTTCGTAGAACTGATCGTTCGTTTGTACGCTCCTTATTTTATATTATATAAAATACTCCGTTACATATTGGATGAGAAACATTAAAAATGAACTGGCCAAAAACGATTTTTACTTTTTACCCATGTTTATTTTGTCTTCAAATAAAGGGGATAGTTTCAAACCTTAATTAATCAGGGTTACCAAATCTGACAAGTGGGGGATGGGGAAGCTTCATGCTGCCAAACAACCTTTTTCTTTTCCACATTATTTAATTTTTGTTGTAAATAAACGGGGCAATTTAAAATGATAAAAAAACCTTTATATCTGAAATGGTAAAAATGTACTGCGTGTGCAGTTGCCATCATTTCCGGCTAAATTTAGCGCAACTTTGGTTAAGAAAATGCCGCATTTCTGGTGCTGTTTGGTAACCGCCTCAAGCCCTACGCTCACATCAGCCCGAGGCTTTATAATTCCATCAATGAATAGAGTGTTTACTGCGTTTTTATTTTTATGACTTTTCGTATTTATGCTCATAGCCAGGGCTTGTACATACAAATTGGCTTCTCAGTAACGGGAATGTGGAAAAATATTCACGGCACGCCCGCTTGTTTTACTCTGATTACTGGCCGTGAACCATTCCTCCATATACGCTGTGCAGTGCGTTAAGCCGAAAAAAAAAGTTATTCCTGCTTAGAGCTTGGTGACATAAAAACGATTTAGCCCACATGTACACATACCCATAATAGTAAACCCTAACATAAGCTTAACCACGCCGCTTAACTGGAGCAGCATAATGGTCACTCTGTCAGAACATATGGGTAAATGATGTCGTTTTTATTAAAAAGACCAGAATAGTGATCAGCTCAATATTCATTGCAGTATGTAACAAGCGTTTTTTTATGATATAGTGTATATTAACTGTAGTTTCAAACCAGTTTTGTGAATTTCTTACGAATATGTGGATGAAAAGCTATTCATTTGCTAGAAATGCAGTTAAAAATTCTGCAGTAAAAATGTGATCATGTACATGTATCAATGCCGAGTATGATTACCAAAATATTCTTTTGAGTCAAGCTATTCACACTGACAAATTGTAAATTAAGTGATACTAACATTCTTATTATAAACGATGCATGAATATTTTAGCATGCATTTACATTGACTTTATCCATGCACATTCTTTGTCTTTTATTCAATGGGCTTCTATTCATGTTTTAATTTTAAGTTAATGGTTTGAACAAGGATCGAGGCTTGATTTAAATAAATAATTTAGTGCAGTAGTGGTAGCATCAAAGTTCAGATTTTTGATTTAGCCATTACGTGGTCAACATCTTTCTATCTTGCTTGAACTGTCATTAGCAAGCAAAACTGAATGATTGTTAGAGAAATGAAAATATTCTCTATATTTCTGAAAACGTTTAAATATTTGGTGACTGTGGACATGTATTGGCATGCTTAGCTTTCAGAAAGCACTAGGCTAACTTGGTCAAAGTCAATATAATGTATCTTAAGGATAGATACATTGAAGAATTTTCAAAATGCCCCAGGCATTTTTATTAAGTACATGTTAATGGTATTTAATTCCTTTCAAATTGATTGCTTTTATCCCCTTAGCTAAAACTAGAGTTTAGCCGTTGCAAAGGTTTTCTGTGAGAACATGAACTTGGTTTCTGCCGATGTTATGACATTTTTGAGGATTCAGTCGTGATGTTCTCACTGAACCGTGAGAAGAGTGACGTAACTTAACAGTAGTAGAGATAAATGGATGTCTCTTATTAAGTTCAAGTTAATTACAACGTGTATGCGGGTTTTTCTAGTTGCCTTCTATCGTGATCCAGACGAGATTGATCTGGTTAGTTTCTTGTTTTATGCATCGTAAAGATACCTTCTATAAGAGTAGTAATTAATCGGGCCTTAACAGAGTCATTAACTACGTGTACCTGAGGATTTTATCAATTCTAATAAAAGATACAGTGGGATTGCCAATAAATCGTGTATCGGTGAGCCCCTTAACCAATTTATGCAAAACGTTTTTTTAAATTTTTTTATTATTTTTCTAATTAATTGTTTTGGCTAGCTCTCTTCGCTCCAACGTGGGTACTGTTGTATTAAGAACTTCACATAGCCTCAAGTTGTTTAGCAGATTTTAAAATATTGCCTTCAAGAAAACAATTAGTTCAAGTATGCAAATTAAAATAAACACTGTTTTTTTGGTAGGCTTGTCGGGGTTGCAGGAAGAAAGCTAAACAGTTGAAGTTGCCAATTGAACTCTTGCAACAGGAGTCTTAATACATTTCGCAAGTTTGGATTTTACTTGAAATTGGAGAAATTTATTGCACCGTTGCCACGCAGGTAAGCTAAAAATACTTTTTTTTTCGCTTAATGGGAAAAAATTAGTTTTATTAATGTTACATAACAATACATGTCAAGATAAGTTTGGGATTGGACTTAAATGTTTGTGAAAATTTCCGTTAGTGTATTACGATATACTGAAGCGAAACTTACAGTACTTATTCAAAGCATATTGATTTTGATTTTGCAAGTATGTATGACACCAAGATATACCAAATTTATTTAAACATAAGAGTACAAACCTGTCATCACTATGCTGTGGTTGTGTAGAAATTTTCATTTAGAAAACTTACGAAGCACTGCGATTTTAAATGATTCAATTTTTGTAAGATAGGGAGGTTATAATCTCACAGTTTCTAACTGGATCTTTTTTAGAATACGCATCATGTTTGTTTATTTTAAAATTAAGGGAAATATGTTTCGGCCAGGCCTCACGCTCCACGAAATTATTATAATGTTTTTAAATTTGCGGTTTGAATTTGGCGTGAATTGTGTGCCTTTGCACGTTCGTTGTCGGCATAAAGCCGGCATTAGAGTTTAGCATAAAATCCATTCAAGTATGCTGTTAGGGTAGATGAACGTCTTCAACTACTTTTGTTCAGAAGCCAAATACTTGAACAGCCCCTCAGCAATCTTTATTCCAGGATATACTGTTTATGTAAAAGCAACCGTTTTGGATTGGGAACTTCAAAAAAATGGGCTGGTGTTTAAGGCTTTTTTTTTCTAGGGCGAACTTAATATTAGGAAATATGAGAAAAACAATGAGCTTTGTGAAGTGCTGGATTTTGCATATGATCTGCCTAAGGATTCCACTTTGTAAATATGCGCTGCTTGCCGGCATCCACGTTTTATATGAGAAAACACGTAAAGTTTGGATTTTATGAGATTCTCGATGAAACTCGGTCAACCTCCATTTCTTGGGAAAATTGCCCTTAAGGTTTTTGTATGCATATAGACACCTTATGTGTTCTTGGCAAAATATTTAAGCACAATCGCGATATTTCTAGCGTGTAGGTAATGTTCGCGTTTTTTAAATAGAAACGGACAACGTCAAATAATGCACATTTTATATGTAGTACCTTTATACGTAATGGACATGTTAAAACAATGAAAATAATTTGGGAAATCATTTGTTATAGGAATACAGTATGTTTTACATTGTGAATTCTGAACATGTTTTTCAAAAAATAGACACCTAAGTTATTGGACATGTCTAACACTTGTGAACATGTTGAAGCGGAGTTTTGTCATTCATGAATGTATGCACACTGTGTGTTACATTTCTAGAGAGCATACTAGTTATGAAATTCATGCAAATGTAGTCACGTTCAATTTTGTATTCTGATTCCTATCCGAATTAAAGAAAAGCATTTGGACATTTTCCTTTAATTTGTAATGCATGCAAGGGTATAGTGCACATCTTTTCTCACGTGAACTACTAAACATTCAATATATCCAAAACCAATATACATATACTGCATACGGAAATTATTATGATGATAGTTCATGTATTTCTATGTTACTCAATATATGGATGTTAGCGTCTCTTAAAATGAATGTGCGAAATAATTTATAAATTAGAACATATTGTTACGTACTTTTAAATTGTGCCCAACATCAGAGGTTCCTTAGAATGGAGAATTGATTGAATGTCATTGATAAATAAAAAAAACTTGCGATGCGGGGCAATGAAATTATTCTTAGCATGTTTCATGAAAGCTTATTTCCTGTGGCTAAAAGAGGGCGTCATCGCATAATATAAAATTCACAAAAACCTATTTCATGCGTGGAGAATTTTGAAATATAATTCAAAATTTACACAGTGCAACCTTTTTGAAAATTTGTTTTCGGCATAATTAAGTATTGCAGGCATAGATTCACATTTTACCCTTGTATAAACCATGTTTTGAGGTTTGAATACTTCGCAAATGTCTTTGAGCATAGTTTCCTCGTTCGCTTATGCGTGTATTTGCGGTCATCTCATCATATACTCGGTCGATCCTTGAAACGTGAATTTCAATTTGATTTAAAAATTTGCATAGTCATATTTTGCCAGCGCGAAAATCTGCCTGCGCTATTTTGTCCCTCGCTTAATCTTATAAAACGATTTCAAAAACGGTTTATTTTTGTGCATGAGATCAGGGAATGTACTAATTTGCATAGATATACATTCAAGGTATATGCTAGGCGTACTCTGTCCCGACCAAATCTTGTGGGAGTTAAAGCATGTGTGATGATATAAAAAGGATTACTTGGACTATGCAGTGCATAGAATGGGGATATATTGCCGCAAGAGTGAGTTGAGGTTTTTAAAAATATTTTATAATGCATGTATATATACTGTATATACAATCGTAGCTTACTTAGACTACGACAAACGCTCGTGGGCCCCTGCAGCAGTGCTCAGTTTATTAATCCTCTTGTACCCTGTAAATTAGTTAATTTGATAAACTTTGCTAAATTATTTATAATTCCCAACACAGTGTACTTTAAATTCCTTTGTTTTTTTTTCATGGAGCACCTAGAATAAGAAACGAGACTTCATACGTATTAAACAAGATTTTAAAATCAAAATTATTTGGATTCACTTCATCATAAATTACAACTTTCACACTTATCAAGTAGAATTGTAGATGACTACATGCAAAAAGTACAAGCGTTGAATCCTTTTTTAGTCAGCCAAACTGCCATGATGATGTTCCCAATATATGTCGTCCTTTTTCCTTATGAAATGACATAGAATTTCAAATGAAAATCACGTCTCATTTGCGCAAAACATGCGTCAAAATTTAGTATAAATAAGTGTTCTAAGGCATGGTTAATTTAAAAATAACGTCATTTAAGAATTATCGCCCAAGACGGACGAGTAATTTGCTAACCCCTCCTCCTTTCTCTATTCCATGATAATTATGTGAACACCCCACCCCTGATAGAAATCGGATTTCTTTTATGGACGACCCCTACTTCATTGTCATCATCTGCAGTCATTTTCCCCCTTTTTCTGAGCATCATCCAATTGCAGTGCTGGTGATGGTGGTGCGGTGGTGGTGGTAAACGGCTGACAGGTTTCACAGCCTCTTCATTCATATTGATCAGTGAGCTTTTCTCTGTGTGTGTGTGTGTATGTGTGTCTCTTATCCGCTCATCCCAACGTGGTTAATAAACAGAATTTATCGGTTGAGATAAAACTGGCTGGCTGCATATTACACGCACTTGTGGTCCACAACAGTCAGTCTCCTCAGCAAAATAGATAAGGGCCTGTTCACTCTTTTCTATCTCTCTGCTTTTTTATCCCTTGTTCGGCTGCCTCATCTCCATTTTATAGAGATATTTAGCCCCGGTACAAGGCCCCAGTATCTCTATAGCCCAAGTATAACTCATAGCATTTTAGCAATAATTGCTCCCATCATTACACCACCTCTCTATAACCAACTCTATCTCTCTGCCAGTTCCATGCAACGCAATGCGAAAATGTCAAACGCAGACTGCGGTATTCTTTGTTTAATAATTTATACGGGCCTTAATTTGCGAAATGGGATCAAAAACTGCAGCCGAATTTGCAGTGCGGGTAAACGAGGAACGAAGATTAGCTACCTAAATTTCGGTTTTATGGCCGAAACACGCGGTTGCCATGCTTCGATATTAACGCAAATTGGCGATTTGAAAAATTGCTCTGGAATTCTTGTAATATTTCACGTTTAGCGGAAAAAAATTATAATTGATGGCAACAAAGTTCGAGTTGCACCATAATTTTTTTAAATGTATTTTCAATGCTTTCTGCCTGTAACTCTGGATGGGCTTTCAAAAATCGAAAAGTCAGAGTTTAATTTAATTTGTGGCATTACTACAACCGGCAATTAAAGTTTTCAATATTGTTTGTTTCAAGTTTGAATAAATTTAATTTTACCAAATTTTATTGTGACAAAGGCATTAGCTTCTTTTCTTTGAAACAAAGGCGTTAACTTGCAAAAAATTTGTAATATATTTTTTAATGGTAAATTACAGTTAATCATCTTTGTTAATTATCCAGAATAAATTATTATGTCCGAAAATTTAATTAGGCTCTTACATTTTTTTTTCAGACGAATAAGTAGAAACAGCATGCTCGCAAAATTCGATACAGCATGCATGCCTTCTTCATGGTGCTTGAATCCTTATGTATCTAAAATAGTTTTTATGATAAGTAATATAGGCTTACTGTATTTTTACCATTAGTTTGGTTTGATTATTACATTAACCTACAAATAGTAAGGGCGACGTTTTGATTATTAAATTCCCTGCGTTAATGGAAGCAATGGAAACTTTAATTTTAATTATTAAAAATGATTTTATTTTGATCATAGTTAAAACAAGAATCAATCCCATGTTTGGTCACGTTTTATTTAAAGAGAAAATACGAGAGTTTATCTTGAAGTTAGATGTGTGCCCACCGCGATATCCTCCAACGTCCACGCAATATATTTTCTTTTTTTTTCCCCCAATGTTTTTGCATCGTCCTCTCCCTGGAGCTACATATAATAAAACTATACAGTCGCATAACCTCTTCTATATTTGAGTGATTGATCGGCAAATAAATAACGGGATGACTTTTCCCCGGCTCTGACTCAGGACGAAATATATAAAATAGGCATTAAGGGTGATAGAAATTCAAATTCGGCGTGGTTCTGGCCAGCAGATAAACCTCGGTCGCGCAATATTTCGAGTGATTTCCTGCACAACGACCATTTCTCAAGTCTTCATCCGAACGGTGATTGATAATCCTGATTTTTGGCCGGTCATCTCGATGATTTCTGTCGATATTAGCACGTCCAAAATGTTATGGGAGGCTGTAGCGTGCACCATAGGCCTATACACGAAGTTAGGGCAGGCTGAAAAAGGATGTTACTTGCTTTCGTTATAGTTGCGTAGATATATTTTCCTTTCTTAAAGCTACTTGTAAGGAAGGTACACATGTAATTTAAATGTAGTGTATTTACGAAGCTTGAAAAATTATGCATCTTGCAACAGGAAGTGATTTAAAAGTGAGATGCTTTGCTTGAACCATGCGACAAACAACTGTTGATAAGTTTTCCAAACATGCATATTAACAAAATCTTTATTACGTGCCATTAGGTATTGGTTATTAATATTAGTTAATTAATAATTTTAATCAATACGTGTTACGCATTTCAAAAATACCGATGTTTTAAAATTCTCAAGGCCTTTTAAAACGTAATTACATGATTATTAATGGATCAATTTCGAGCCGAAAAGGGGCAATTAAGGCTGGTCATAAATGATGTACACCATGAAAAAATGTGCCTGCAAAGTTTATTACATTAGCTATTTAATATCAATGCGGCGTTTATGTTACCCCTATGTCGTCCTTGGTCGTTCGCCAGGGTTTGTTGCATTTAATGTAATTTTGAAATATCCAGTTTATTTATAAATAGAAAGCATGAAAAAATTCAAAATGAAAACTCCGAAGCTCAAGCCATGTTTTTTAATTTATGTAAATTAATGAGAAATTTCAAATTATTTGAAATACGAAAGACCCTAGTGGACGACCAGTTATACTCTTGCGAAAAGTGTGTGAGGATAGTTGTTGGCATTTGTGAGCATCTTTTACATGTATAGTCAGCCACAAGATGTTCAATTAAGTTACAACCCTTTCACAAATGCAATTCCATAGCTTTACACAGAGATTTGTTCATTAATAAGAATGCATTAATTGGTTCGATAATTGTAATGGTTTATATTTTGAAGTGAGTGCAACATATGCAGTGCATAAAATTTGGCTTTTTTTCTGAGGATAGACCCCCATGGGGATAAAGGGGGGTTGTTATCATCGAAAACCCTACCGATGTTTTGCTCGATGGAATGGCATTTTGATGTATACGATTCTGCGAAAAAACAAGAAAGGAAAGTTCAAAATTGAAATTTATACAGTAAAAGCTATCAGATACAGAATTACAAATAGGATCGATTTTAAACGGGCTTTATTGGAAAGTTAGCCGTGTTGTCAGGAAGGGAGAAAAAAAAACGTTGCTGTGATATCTGAGAAAATACACGACTGTTAAAATCGCACGATTTAATATCAAATTCATTGAACTTTTGGATTAACCCTGGATTAGCATAAGCGGACCCATAGCTTTTTTTGCAGAGATTGCAGATATAGAAGGGCTATTTTATTGTACACAGAGGCCTTCTATACTGTAAAGCAATGCACCAATGGCTAAAGCTATACATCGTGTATAGGTGTAATGCTTCCATCTTTGACTGCATAGAGCCGTATCCGAAATGATGGATGGACACGGCCACAAACCCCCCACACTTCGCCGACGATATAAATTTGCTCGTATATATAACGGAGAAAATGAAATATCCGACGCCTTGGCTAAACCAACATCTCATTTGATTGCTGACTTATATTGAATTTTTACGGCCTATGACTGAGTTGGCGAGTCAGCCATGGCCCATATAATGGACATGGTAAAACCGCCTCCACAGACGACCAAAGGAGGCAAGTAGTCCAACCTCCTCCTGATGGGTTCAGAAAAGGACTCAGCATCTTGAGATTTATCAGCAATGCTTTGCTGCGGCGAAATTCTTATGATATTAGCAGCCATCAAACATGGATGGAAAAGTTTAGTATGGTCATATATAGGATTATATATGCCATATCTGGCCATATATTGGTATCGTCACACATGGAAACTTTGGGTAAAGCATGTATGGAAAAGATTCGACTTTCTACTAAAGACAATCTAATCACTGCTCTTTTCCCTTAGGCAAATGTATTACATGCCACTATAAATAATATTTTAACTTTAATATATATTGTATTGAATTTTCCAGGTATGACTATAGAGATATGAATGACCACATCGGTAAATACATGTATGAATTTTTGAACTTACGTGAACAGTATATACATGTAGTCATATATGGATATGAATGTACATATATAACTATATAGATCCATATGTGGCCAATTTCTATTCTAACCATTTATGTCCAATACTTAATTTTTACACATTTTACATTATTTTAATAAATTTCGAACAATGTCTTTCAAAGTTTACGGTCATAAGAATTAAATTTAGATTAAATTATTGAGCATTCAAGCAATGCATAAGGATTGAATTAAGAATTGTAAAGTCGTCGTGTGCATGTGTTATTTCAGAAATTGCTTTAAAAAAAAACACCAATTATCAGTAGAACGTTGCCTTTCTTGAGACAAGCACGCTACAGTATGTTTTATTTAGTCATTAATCCAATAAATTTTCATTAAAATCCATTAATTTCTCTTCAGACATTGTCATACACTGATGCATGTACAGTATGCGTCCTAGTTATAAATCACAAACATGGCTCAGTCGTGAAATCGGTCGTTAAAAAGCCCAATTTGATGCGATGCCCAAGATAGGAGGCAGCACTGAACAGGTCATCCAGATCCAACATGGACCCGGTATTGCCAAATAAATAATCTATCGACCGAGCACATTGCCATGGACAATCACGCCGAAAGTGAACGGAGCCAAGTAGAACAAGAAATAGAGTTATAGGGGCAAGTAACGCTTATATTGTTCCCCGTACGTCTCTACAAATTGTCTATTAGACCTACACCATATATGGGAAGTTTTATATCACTTTTTTAGAAAAATTTTGCGCGTCGTTATCCCTCCTTCCCTGCCATATTCGTAAAAATGAACTTTTATTGAAAATCGTAAATTACTTTGAAAGTGACAAAATTATTGTAACTTTTATGGTATGGTTGGGGAGCGTTTCTTTCTGAGTGAAACCCCATATGAGGCTGAAAACGGTATCATGTTGCTATCGAGCGCCCACTTGTAGTGCAGACCCGCAGTCGTGCAAGCCCTGCCGAGCAGCATGCTTGAGGCGACCATTACAGCGCACATGATGTTAGCGTCATATGCAAAATGG
>JAQIXS010000034.1:0-83775 GCA_034700785.1 Rossiulus vilnensis
CACTAGGAAATGTAAAAAAACGGAACAATTGACACTACGAATTGGAAAAAACGACAAAAATGACACTAGGAAATGTAAAAAAACGGAACAATTGACACTACGAATTGGAAAAAACGACAAAAATGACACTAGGAAATGTAAAAAAACGGAACAATTGACACTACGAATTGGAAAAAACGACAAAAATGACACTAGGAAATGTAAAAAAACGGAACAATTGACACTACGAATTGGAAAAAACGACAAAAATGACACTAGGAAATGTATGTATATATATATAAATGCAAAGTTTGAAATAGGCATACTTTTTTAAATAATTTGAAACTTTTCCGAAACGTTTTCGAAACATAAGCCCCTATGTACATTTAAACGAACATTTACACGTACGTACGTAGACAAAATAGATAACCTATTGCACAACTAACTATTTTACCATCCCATTTTAACATTAAAATGTAATGTCTATATCTTGGTTTAAATAAAACAAAGAGACTACTTTCTCGAATTTACTTAAATAGAGCTTATTGTAGGTTGAATCGTCATTTATACTGCGTGCTAAAAATACGAGCTCATGCCATGCAGTACATAGGCATTGCTACATGTGATTTGTAAACCCCGACGTAGTATGATGCCAAGTTATTTGGCTCATTTGATCCAAGAAATGGGTACGGGCAGCGTATTCTTTTTGTTTTGGCAACACTCGAGATTTTAAATTTCGGCATCGTTTTCCGGTCTAGAAGTATCCCTGATTTATTTAGTGACAACAAACATTGATAGTCAAACAGCATCTCTCCTGCACATCTAAAGCATAGTTTTTATGATCGCTAATCTTAACGAACCTCATATACATTAGTAAGCACGACGTCATCCTTTGGCATGCATTTCCATGGCGAAAAACTTGGCGGCAAAATTCAACTAGAAACTTGTTTTTGGATTGACAAAACTAAACGCCATTATTTCAAATCAGGTTAAATCATAAACTTTGTTTTATTATTTCCGTGTATGTATGTCACCCTATTATGAAAGGCAATAATTGGAAATGTTATCGAATGAAAAGGTTGCCACTACTGCGCTCTCATACACATAGTGTACATTTATACATCTATAGTATTCCACAAACAGCCTACGCTTTGATAAGAGATGGTTACTAATACACAGGGCTACTGTATCATGCCTTCAAAATTTTAATTTGAACAGAGTCCATTGACTGGACTTGATCTTTTAAGTAATATAACCTAAATTAACGTCAGTTTACGTCAGATATCCTGGTGATTCTCAATGGTGTAGTCTTCATGTCGTCTGTGATTTTAACTGTATCGTTTAATACAAAATGATCAAATTTAAACTTTTACTTCTTTTGATTAAGATGTTTATGTAATTAATTTTTTATGCTTAAGTAAATACTCTACCGCTTTTTAATTTTAAACAGCGATATTCGATGTTAGTTGCATTGTTTAAAGTCTGTTTCAATTTCAAGATAAGCTAAATAACAAGCAATTAGATAGGTTATTTTGAGGGTGGAATTAATTTTAGCCGAAAACGTAAGCCTCAAATTTACCGACGAAGCAATAGGTGAAATATGAATATAAATTATCCAAATTATTCATCATCTCTTAACAGCTACTTTAATGACCGTTTAAGACTGATCCAAAAGCTATGCCCACTATGTCACTGCTATATTTATATTTCTATGGAATTTCTTGTAATTTGTTAATGTTATGTTTATTCCGAAAAAAATAATAATAAAATTAACATGGAATAAATTTGTTATGCAACTTTCGATGCAGATCTCCGTTGCGGGCGAGATTGCCTACTGGCCTTTTTTCCATGTTCATCAATTTTTTTTTATTGATAAAAGAGATTAATAAAAAAAATTGATGACCAATTCTAAACGAGGGCAAATACATTTAGTATTTCTAAAAAGTAATTTAAGCAAAATATGCAAGTATACATGTTTTGCATTGCGGGCATTAATTTTTACCGTCGGGTACTGTTTTCACTCAGAAATGTCATTTTGTTGAAAGATTATCTGCGTAGATTTATTGAACAATATTCTTTTATCCAAATTGTATCGTGTCAATGATAACTCCCTTTTTATTTTAGGTTGATTATCAATTATGACATTCTTCAATCGTTTTATTGTTTTCGAAGTTACGATGGTTACAAGTCGATTATTGCAGAGAACATTCATCCAGGTAGGAATGGATTTTAAATATTAATAATATCTAGCAAATTCGTATATTTAACTATAGGCTACAGATATACATGTAAGCTTAGAAGCTGTACAAATGTTAATATATTTTGGTGCTCAGTATCGAGCACTAAATCGATATTGATACTTCAACGTTTAAGGACGTATAATTCTGGTAAATAAGGGTGAACCTTTCAGCGTCACATAGTTTAACTTTTATTCGTTAACTCATACGCATATTCCACATAAAGGCACCGGATTAGGATGCCTTTCACAAGCTCATGAATCCCTTGCTAAATCAATGTATATCACTGAATTGCGTATCATTTGGCTGTTTTTATTTCACTGCACGCTATACAAAAGTCTACAAGCATAGATCATTTCATGGATCTTAGTTTCACTTCTTTGATTTGGGCTTATATTTTCCTGGAGGAGCCACTGACTCGTAATTTGAGAATACGTCCAAGTAGAGCACCAAACCACTGAGACTGCCAGCAACGCACAAGATGCAAAATGTCGGTGTATAACTTGCTGATGCATCCAACAGAAGCCCTGCACAAAATAAGTTCGTCATTTAATCATATTTCGAACTAACATTAATAGTAAAAGATTGATAAGTGAAATCGGAGGTTGAACCATTACTTACCAAAAAGTGGGTTTGCAAACAAAACTACGGTGCCTGTAACGAGTTGCACCAATCCAAAAAGAGCGGCGAAGTTCTCTACGGCGATATAATCTAATGATACACTGATGGACAGTGAAACTGCACCGCCGGTTGAGAATCCAAAAAACACTAGAGATACCACGAGTAGTTCATAGCTATTGGCGAATAGCGTTACTGTAATTGAAAAAAATACAAGATTGCTATATGTACATGTACTAAAACCAGCACAGGCCAACACATGTATTCTCCAAGGTTTTAAGATCTTGCAACTGCAATTTAGAAAATATCTAGTTTCTCAGAGTTCAATACATGTACAAGTTGTATAAACGTTCCCATTTTAGATGAAAATTATTAAAAGCATTCAGGGGCAATATTGTTCAGGTTTAATATCAGATTTATTGCAAGTTCTGTACAATTTTAGAATTTATTTTTTTGTAAATTGTCAAGTGACAGATATATAAAAACGTTGTAAAAGGCATTAAACGGTATTTTTGTTTAATTTGAGTAAATTAGTTGGTTAGTAAAAAAATATTAGAATACATTGCGGTTTCCGACAATATGTCAACTTATGCATTTTAAAATATTTGCTTTAGCGTTTTTTTCCTTTTAAAATTGAATTATGGAAGTTTAACAGGTTAGCTCTTGAAAGAGTTGTGGATGAAAATGTGATCTCAATAGTAAGTTTATAAAGTGAAATGTTGGTTACATTTACTTCACTAGAGCGCAATCAAACGTTAGGTTCAAATAGGGTAATTGAAAAAAAAATTAAATATGCAACACTATCGTGCTATACTTACGAATGATTGATCCTGATATGACTGCACAGCTAGCCAAGTAAATATGTTTTCTCTTGACTTTCACATAATCTGATATCGTAGGGAGCAACAAGCGTCCAAACAAGCTGGCGATTGCGATAATGGAAATCAGTCCAGCTGATTGGTCTTTGGATAAATTTATGGATGTTCCGTATGTGGGTATAAACATTGTATAACTGGTAAGCACAACGACAAGGCAAGTGAAGGATGCCGCTATAATGTAGAATATGCTTTCTCTGAAAAACCTTAGGCTGAGAAATTTGGAAATACTCTCAAAGATGGAAATTTTGGGTCCGGTACGCCGTTCGTCAATGGATGGACCTAAAGAGGCAATGCTAGCGACGCTGCCGTAACATTGATGCAACGATACCACTTCCATAGTCGGTCGAACGGATTCATAATCGTCGTCGGAATCTGCACAAGAGACGCTAAGGGAAATATTGTCGCATGCTTTGAAGTCTTCTCTCAATTTCCAAACGTCTGTGTTGCTTGGAATAGGTGTATCTAATGGGATATTAGCAACGATTGAATTATCGGTAGCACTTGTTCCATTATTATTTCCATTGGCAGTACTTGTTCCGTTGTTATTTTCATTGGAAGTACTTGTTTGGTTATTATTTCCATTGACATTACTTGTTCCGTTATTATTTCCGGTTTCAAATCTTGGTCCATTATTAGGTTGATTGGTTGAACACGTGGAATTATTAGTTCCATTAGATGTACATGTGGTATTTTGATAGCTTGTCCCTAGGACGCTTTCTTCAGGATCAGATTTGTTATTAGATTCATTGACCAGAGATGGCTTTGAGGTTGCCGTTTGTTGTCCATGCTCAGTTTCTGCATCGTCTTCGTGCTCTTCAGGGATGCCTGGTAAAATCCTGGAAGAGTCCATACTAAGAGTACGACTCCTGCTTCTTGCTGGAGCTTGATTGTCATTCTGTTTGATACTGTTCCACGTATTTTCAATGAGAATTGCTTTGATTTCCGTCTTGGATGCACCTCCCTGACTCTTTTTGTTGTTTCGATTGTTGTTGTTTTTTGTCTTCTTGCGTTTTTTCTTGGACAAGGCAGCGTAGTTACCATCTTCGGTCATGCAGATACCTTCGTCAGGGATAAAAGTCAAAGAAGATCTACGAGAGGACTGAGAATGTGTTCTTGTCCTTTTCGTCACCTTTGGAACTTTGGGCGCAATTTGCAACGGCCGATACAACGCTCCTGCCACGCAAACATTGAGCGTTAAGCCACCAAGAATTAAAATGCAACCACGGTAACCGTACTCGTCTAAAAGGAACTGAATGAGATAAGGGATTACGATTTGTCCAACTGAACTTCCAGCCATGCATATCCCTGTTGCGAGTCCTCTGCGCTTTTTGAAATAGGTACTGATAAGGTATAATCCAGGGGCAATGGCCAGGCCAGCTCCTATGCCTGTAAAAAAGCAAAGAAATCACTAGCGCTTCGCTTTATTTGTATTATGTCGTTTTCATTTAATGGTTATACCTCCTAATATTCCGTAGGTAACGTATAAAGCCTCCACGCTATTTGTAAAATAGCTTAGTATTAGTCCTGTAGAAATGATGCATCCTCCAATAATAGATACCAGTCTGGCAGAGTACAGATTCACCAGAGCACTCGTGATTGGCCCTTAACAGAAAAACAAATGTGAGTTCGATCAGACATTAACGCATATTTGTAAGCAAGAATGCATGACAACAGGAATAGGAACAAACAATACAACTTTGCGCAATCAATTGCTGAGGTGCCATTACATATTTTACCCTTAATCATCTGCTGGTCAATAAAACATTTTAAATACGCGTTCTTTTTATGCTGTATTTTTTAAACTGACACAATCAAATTGAGTTTATTAACATGTTATTTAGTAATTAGAAATTAACGTTTTATTAGGTTTATCAGTGCCTCACTGTGTCTTGCTTGATATGATCAGCAAGTGTTCCGAACGAACATTCAATAGCTATGTTAAAATACGCTGCATTGTAAGTATTTTATATACAAGTGATGTTAATTAACATCTACAGTATATACATTTATAGGTATATGGTTTTGCTTCCTAAATTCGGACAACATAAACACCCTTATTTCTTTTTTATCATTATTGTTATTGATATTATTTTAATTCAGTGTAATGTGTCTTAACTTTTTTAAATGTTTTGACCACAAATTAGAAGAAATAAAAGCCACCCATCCCTGAAACCTACTGATACGGAAATATTCTGACAAGAAAAGTCATTCACATATTTAAAATCTTTGTTATCAGACAATACTGCTGAAATCATCTTAATTTTATCAGGAACAGAAGCGACATTATTAATGTCACTTTTTTCTCTTTATACATGCATTATACTTATACATTTATGAGCTTGTATGATAAACAAGTTCTACAGAAATGCGTGCTCAAAATAATAATAAAAAAACTATTATAATCACTGCCACATCATCCTAGAAAAATTTGACAAAGAGGTAACGATTGAGATAAGTACGATATATATTTTTATGTTAAGGTAATATATGGAAACTCGCAGCATGAAGTTTTCGTGGAATTAAACTGGACATTGCCCCTTCTAATATTATACACCATAGATAGGACGAAAAACCGTCTCCCGGTGGGCAAACTGTTTTAAGATGCTCAACAACGGCCAATAAAACTCAAAATTTCGCAGAATTGTATTTCATGACACAACCTTGCAATGATAACTGTTTTTCAGCTACAAGCAGAACCTACACCATGCCTACATGTGTGTATCTTAATGGAAAAAAACTTTCGCGGAAAAAACGGGGTTTACGTGTTTCTTTCTACTTGCATGCAAATTATATCCATTTAGATATAATTATAATTTTTGTCACTACTATTACCATAGCTTTCAAGTACAGGTAAAGATAAGACTATTTTCGCAAACGTTTTATTCCGTTTAGATAAACAACCTTACACATAATTAAATTCAAAACACATACATGTATCTAATAAACTTAAAAATGTAAGTGTTTTATTTAAAATTTTCATTTCAAATTTAGGCATGTCCGTGAAAAGTTTGTGTATACGTAAAATAATTTATTTATAATCTTTAGACGGTATGACCCATGAATGATATGGATGCAATTTTTGTCTATGATTCGTATTACAATAACGCGTATACACGATAGTCTAGATAAAATACGCGAAATCTCTCATATGCATGTCTATTATCCACAGGGCCCAGGCGCTTATTGAAATTGATAAAATTACTTACAGTGCATGTTTCCTAATATTATTATCGGGAGGGTAACAAAAGCTATGTAAACTCGTTATCATTAATGGATTTTATACTAGGAAAGTGCGTTGTCACTAAAAATTCAAACATTTTTTACCGATAATTTATGATATCGTTTTCCTTATCGCTTTCGGCATAATACTGTGATCTTTGAAAATCTATGGCAAATCTGATTTATACATATACATTCACAAGGACGCAGTTTGGAGCTCATGAGTGATTGATTCACTTTTTTCCTTGGACTTTTAATTGTTGATCTCACCCATTAAAGGAGAGCATTGTAATATTACTTTGTAACTTATTAAATGATAATTGGACTGTGTGAAAGAGATTAATACCTACTTTAGTCTCTCCAGGCTCGCCTATGTGTCCACACTTCATTATTTTTACATTCTCTCTCATCAGTTGACCTTACTTCCAAAAAAGATAGGATCTTCAATAATTATCTTTTTTAATTATCACAAACTGAGCGATCGAGTTAGCTTAATTAACTTATAAATTGGTCGTAATTCTGTGATGCCTTACTGTAGGAAGTTTTTTTCTAGCTATCCAGAGTTTGTCAAAGTCAATTATCCCCCTAGTGGATGTTAGAGCAATGAATTTTTCAGGAATAAATGGGCCTATTTTAGAAGTGAGAATATTTGATCATAATTTGCTGCTTATTATAATACATCGATCATAGTGCATGCGAGCAATGCTGCATTTGTTCCGTGAACTGTCTGGCCATCTTCTTCAATAATAGCCGGAAATTGATTGCTTTGGAGTACCCATGTTAACAATTTTTATCTGAAGAAGCCCAGCCGCCTGATCGTGTAAACAAGTTCTTTCGCAATGTTACGACGAGGAATTAATTGCTCCTACGTGTTAATGAAAATTTAAGTGCGAACGTTTGGGTTATTTTTGAAAGACAGGTCTTAAAAGGCGTGAGAAACAATATACAGCGCAGTTTAATATTGTAGGTCAAATTATGATAAACTTTAGCAAAAATTTTAATGCACACTTTTATGGAGCTTTATTTTTATTTGATCTAGCATCGAACCAATGGATGTAATAATTCGTTTGCTTGTTTGATTTCATCCCTATCTTAACTTTCGTCTTACCAGAGCGGCATAATTTTGCATTGTATATTTCTCCGGCTAGGCATCGTCTTTTGCTTTAATTTTCGTAATTTAAAGATTTCACCTATCATTTTCAAACTTGCCATCTCATTGATTTTAGGAAATTTTAAACAATGAAGTAATGAAACCAGTAGTTAGGAACTATAAAATTCCCCATGAGTGCATTCTTTCCTGGAAACTATCCCTTTCTAAGGGACAGTTCACATATGACGCAAATGACTTGCATGAGTAAGTTATGCAAATGTTGACCACTGATGAAAGTGGTTAAGGGAAGCCGTTAATGTGTTTTCGATTAAGTTTTCCCCTTCCTGCTCATCCCTCCAAAAATTTGAATTTTTATATTACATTCAATTTAAATCTTCATCGATGTAATGCAACAACTGATGAAAGGAAAACCCACGAAGCCTAATTATATTTTACAAAGAATATTATTCCTCTAATATAAAAATCAAGCTAGCTCAAGCTTCACTCGAGCATATATGTGAATTGACTTCTATTATTTGACGATATCAGTAATCAATCAATACAGAACAACGCGACGTTTCAACTTGGTTTGACGTAATGAAAGTTGGATCCCTTCCACATGTTATCTATAGATTCCTGCTGACGAGTTCAAATGCATATTCTTAGTTTGACGAAACAGAGACGTAATAATTTGTTGCGATTTCATAGACCTAAATATCGTCATGTATTTAAGGACATCAATAAATCTTGATACATAGAAGGACATCTTCTATAGTCAGTCACTATATTGGTCTTGTATATTATTAAAAGGCACAATGGACGATAAAACATAGTTGGAATGCCCGTTTTAATCAAGTTAAAGTTCGTAGGACATTTGCAACAAAATGCACGTATGGAATTGCAAGACTTTATGAACGCAACCACCTGACATTATACATAAGTACTTGCTCATGAAATTATAAACCTACTACAGTATATATAAGTGGTTCGTAGAAACGTGATCGCAAGCTTTATTTTCCCACAATTAATAAAACATTATTAAAATATATGTTTGATAGCCATGATTACAACTAAACTTAACCAAAAGAAGTACTTAATGTGAGGCTCAATACCTTCTTTGTCTCTTTGTTATCAAATACTTTCAATAAATCAAATATTTTCTAAAAGCAGCTTTAATTGCAGATATATAAGTACAATTTTAAATTTCAGTAATACTGCCATCATTTTTCAAGTGAAATTTAACGTTAGCTTTAGATATACGCTGTTAGTAAAAACTAATGTCATCATCGAACATATAGCCTATATTATTGAAAATGGCCAAACTGGTGATTCAGTGTGAGGAAATTGTTGTCCATAAAATGTTAATCGACTACTCTTAACCTGACTTTTGGAGCTGTGCTATTGTGTGAACTTGCATTTTTTTTCAAGTTTAACTGGAAATAATTATCACCTTAATGGTTACATGACTGAATTTAAAGTTCTTGCAGAGGTCAGAGCTCCTATTCCAAGTTTTTTTCCTCTGAGTTTAACTTAACGACACTAAATTAAGAGGAAACACAGCAACCTGGTCTGCCTAGGGGAAGACTTACCCATACAATTCATCAGCGAGCTCATGAGGGACGGGATCCACGCTGCGGAAGACTTTGAGGTGTTCGGAAATACTACCACGAAGGCGTTCATAAAAACGCCGAAACACATGAACAGACTCGGAATCAAAGCTCCGGACAAGATTGCACCCACAACCACCATCCACCCGTAGCCCCCATCAGGTGGTTCCATGAGCGGGGATCCTGGGGTTCTGGTCACTTGGCTGTTTCTGGATTTGGAGGAGGCGTTGGACTGCACGGAGTCCCTTCTTGGCACATTCGTAAGCTGGACCACTGCTAAGTCATTGTTACATTTGGATTCTGGCATTTTGCTTTTGTCTCCGCAGCTACTGTCTGGATTTGGTGGCATTTTAGTTTCGATTGTCAGTTATCTCATCAGGTTCTTAATTGACACGTTTTATCGTCGTCGCAAATGGAGTTGGCATTAGATGTCATGCTTTCGATAACTGGTTTTCCATGTCCCCGCTATTGCCCATGTGCAGACGTGCTCTGCAAGCTTTGGAAGGGCTTTGAGACTAAGTTGGCGTCGACCTGCTCAATTCCACCAGTTGCATCAGGGGTGTTTCTTTCTCCTCTGGGAGGTGCCAGCATCTGCGATTGCGAGTTAGAGACGTATGGTTAGGAAGTGATTTCATGCGGTGAGACTGCAGGCTTCCCAGGCATGTACTCGGTACTTGTGAAGCACTCGAGATAAGCTAGTCACTTGTGAAATTTCCAGTTTATAGTTCACGGAGGTGTCCTTGTAGATGCCTGGGACAGTGCGAAATTTGGGCAAACACCAGGGCTGCCAGTGAATCCTCACTTGAATAAATACCCTGATTTATGCTTAACGCCCAAGTGGTAATTGAGATGATGGTGATATAAATAACACTACGCATTTGGTTGCTAACTAGGCCTATGATTTTATCTCTATGCACCGTGGCTCGGATGATTCTTCATCCAAGTTTTGAAGCCGTGGGATCAAGGCGCAAGGGTCAACTTGAATAAAGGTTTCTTACCTCACTTTAGTTGCTCCTCCGCCGCTTTCTCTCCTCAGAAGGTTCAATAAGATGGGTCTTTACCTTGTCATCCCTCTGCACCTTTTGTTCCCGTACCGTCCCTATTACAACTATGTTTATAGGGAAATTTCTGCTTTGAAAAGCCCCCTTACATAAATAATACAATGCCACCATGCTAAACAATACACATTTTTGCTTTTAATACTTACCATAAATTATTTTTTTCCTCTCTAGAATTTGTTGCCCATTAGGGTCTTGAGTTATTTTTATTATTTGACAATTGTCTCGTTTATTTATACAAATGTGAAAAAAAAAACTGTTAAGCGTAATTCGAAAACTAGTTTTTCCTCTCAATGACGTCTTTGCAATTTTGTTAAATTATGAAAAATACCTCGGATCCTAGTGAACAACCACCGGGAAAAATAAATTTAGCATTTACTGTGTGAGCAATTTGTTTGCATGGTGAGCATCCTTTGGGTCGGCCACAAAGAAATACGGCGTAACATTATGCTACATGCATGTATATTTACGATTCTTAAAACTATTATATTATATACATTATTCTCGCTTAATGAAGTTCATAAAAAAGATTATTAAACTTTTCGAAAAGATTGTTTTGTCCGCAAATCTACCAAAATAACCTAATTGGTTCAAGATATTTAAAGTTATTGTTGAACTTAGCACAACTGTATAAAATATTTTTTATCATGGATCAATAAATGCACCTTGCTAAAATTTACCGCAAAATAATGTTTGTGTTCTACTATTCTTTAATTAATGCAAATTTCTTTTACTAATATGATCGACTAGGTCTCTTAACTAAACATTAAGTTTTTCATTAAAAATAGCCTCTCAATAGATTAACATGATTTGATGCTCTTGATTATCACGGTTTAACCAATTTGTTAGGTTTATAGTTATTTGAATTAACAGATTAGATGAAATTAAAAAAAGATTTTAAATTAATCCATTCGTTCTGAAATATGGAAATGTAACAGTCGGCACCGCATATAAAATTTTCTCGTATTTGAATTAACGTGTAGTTAAATAAAAAGCGTTTGTTTAAGAATGTCAAGTGAGACAGTGTGAGTTTATATGTTACCAAGAGTGGGTTTTAATAGCCTGAAAATCCCAGGAAGTAGATCTCAGTTAAAACTCCCGGTTCGTAATCAAATTGACAATGTTGTTATAAGTGCTTTTAATTTCCAGAAAAATGCATTCTAGAACATGTATTAATTTCATTTGCACTGAATTGTTTTTTCACAAGATCACACTGTATTTCAAACGATTTACATTTAAATGTATGGTAGACACTATAATACTACATGTTAATTAAATGGCATTGAAGGTGCATTTGGCAAAAACAATAATTTAAGTATATGCAAACATTTCTGTTAGAGGCGACCCATTTCTCTAAATACCTTGATATCTTTTTAAAACATATAATATTCATCTAATTTATAATTTTTGGTTTGTTAAGATAACTTAATCGTTTGAAAATATGCCACTTTTACAGACAGACAGAGTGGCACTTAATTGCAACTTAATTATTTTCGCTTACGTTTTTGTCTAAATTCAGTTTATGGATCCTTTTTGCTCGTTGAAAAAATTGAAAGTTTTCTCTTATTTTACTTAAAACATTAAACGGCTTTCATGCTATAGTTCAGTTGTGTTACAATCGTCCAATTAATGTAACTTAACCACCGACTTCTGCATTTGCGTGAATGATCTGGTTGAATGTCTTGATTAGCTGTAACAAATGAAAACATGATACAAAGTGCATCGTGTGAATTAACAAGTCCTTCAGCATTACAAGCCAAATCGATCGCTGAGAAGACAAAGCAAAGAATACATGTATGTGCTATAAATATGCAATATCATTAACGCGTTACATTATCTTAGCTCAGTACCATAACCAGTACTTGTTAATCCATCGTAATTGACCTTGGACGCGATGCAGATCCACTAGAACAAGACGCTCCGCCACTTGTGCGGTGGGAAATCAGGCAATGTGAAAGCACCAAAAAAAATGATGCAAGGTTTGTTTGTCGAATTGGTTACCTTCAGAAATAATAATAGGGAAGGAGGAAACTAACAACTACCTTTTTCCTGTTGAGTTCTCCCCTTAGCTTCTTCCCCCCCTCCTGTTTCCGTGTTTATCACTCTTGTATAGATAGAGGTGTAGTTGTAATACGGGCTACTTTCTCAAACGTCTTGTTTGCTTGCACCGTAATTAGTTGATCACTTATCAAAAGCCTTAAAACCACTCGTTGTTTTTAAGATTTGTGATAGTACTTTAATTTCTGTAATCTTCAGTTTAATTAATTTCGAAACCAAGAAATGGTTTCGCAAGCAGTGACACATTTAATGAAATTATATCGTCAAATCGTAAATCATTATTGAGTGGAAAATATGATAACGCCTCTGGAAGACGTGCCCGCTCATTATCCTTTCGTTTCAAGGCTGAATGATTTATGCGTGAACGTGTGTTTTTTGTGAGCTAAATTATTCATTCGTCACTTTTGAATTACCTTGCAAAAAAAAGGTGCACTCGAGTTCGAGTGCATCTTTGGCGGGGGTTTAAATATCGGAGTGGCGCTTCATCCTTCATCTTTATGTTTATTGGCACACCATCCCGCCATTTATTTGAAAATGCCACTGTCGTACATATAAATGTATTCTCCTGATGAGATTCCTGCAAAACTCAGAGGGTGCCACTCGATCAGTCTGATTTGTCACATGACACTACGTAGGTTCCATACCTTCCATCAAGACATTGACTACTTAAATATCTTCTTAATTAAGGTGGCGATGGTTGCAATATAAAAATTAAATACAAAAAATGAAAACAAAATACTTCATTCCATGTGACTAATTTTCAATGAACTATCAAAAACAGAGCTTGGTCTTTGCGCAGTTATTTTCAATGATTTATGTTGAATGCAAGGACGCAGTGAGATAAGCTTCTCTGTTTGGTCATACAATTCACTGAATTTAAGTCGGAGTTCTTGAAATATTCCATCCCTATTCAAATCCCGCATAAATGACTTCCTTCAACTAACGTAAGATGCTTTTGATTTATGACATCTGTCGTAATCATGCCACCCAATTAGGAGAGACTGAAGGGGCTTCTGGTGGAAAATCTTACATCAGAGTGATCGTTTTCACTCTTGGCGTCTCATGTGGCGTTCAGATTCGAATTGAAAGAATTCTTGCGAATTAATCTTTGTCTTGATTAAGAAACCGAGTATTTTAAGCTATCGACGTTCTTCGTCCATACAACGACTCATTGGTTCTTTCTTAATTCAACGTTGATTGAATGGAAGCTGAAACTGCGTTGAGAAATTACTTATTCGATTACTACAGTTTTTAATTTAATGGCTGGTTACACATAGTTTGCATCGTTGAATGAGGTGTATGCTGATAAAAATTCCTATTTGCAATTTATTACTGGAGGTTATATCTTCCTGGACTAGATTTTTTGCACCCTTTCAAACTTCAGAATGCTTTGACATAGTTTTCTAGGATTAGTTTTTACGTTATGACATTTAATTCTTGAAAAACTATCTGACTTGTGCTTAATTTTATCACACATTAATACACAGTGCACTGTTACAATCTTAAGTTACATTAATTCCTTTTTGTTCTAATAGATAATTTGATTTGTCATAAAGCATTTTTTGGAAAGTTTTTAAACTTGTTGTTAATTGTTGTTAGTTGATTATTGCGCTGTATTTGATTCGTACTGAAGGATATTCAACAATCTACTTTGTTGTAATGCTACGCTTTGTCTGTCAGAAAATCACTATTATTCCTTAATACCTAAGCACTGATCAGATAATTGGTTTTCGAAACTTTACCCACTTGTAACAAGTCTTTAGAAGTGTTGCTTATTGACTATTTTAATTGAACTTGCAAAAGGGCAATTAAAGAAAAACAATAAATCCGTAAAATTCTTTGGCCATGTTGAATGTTACTATTTTATTTATATAAATTCAGTTACGAACCATTCGTAAATGACCTACAAGATTTTATAAACCAACAAAAAACGTATACAAGTAGAAGTAGTATTTAAGAAACGAACACTAAGGTTTTCTGATCACATTATACAGTTTATATTGACTTGATGCGATGTTATTACGTGATACTTATTAACATATGCCCATCTTACGGTAAAAATAAACCATGAGTGTGGTTAATCAAAAATTTTTGCGAAGTAATGTCATTATTATTAAAATACACATTGATTCGTGTGAGTTTTTCGCTTCAACTTTATGTAAATTCAACTGAAAAAAAGTGTGAAACTGAGTGGGCAAAAAATGAAATATCGTCACAAAAACTATTATTTGGACGCATGTTTGAATTATAATTTTTTATAAACGCACGGGTCATAATGGGACTACAATAACAAAATCGATATTTCAACTCGTACAATTTGCGAATTACAGTCAAGTTCTTTTCTACCAGTTCGAGTTTTCCGGTCATTTAGGACTATTTACATCATTTTTACATTTGAATAGCGATGAATAACACAAAACCTGCATTAAAATTATGCACTTTATAAAAATCAAAAAATAAATCAAGAAATAAAAAATCTCGAAGCGGCTTCTCGAAGTCAGAATATAGAGGTCTGCTGGGCATAATATTCATTTACATATATGATGTGTTTGTAAAGCTTTTCTTTAATGGTGCCAAGCCTTTTAATTCAGTTTTTTTCAACAGAAATTAAGAACAGGGTTTAATCAAATGACACGCAAAACTATTAAAATTCCACTTATAAAAGGGGACGTTTCAATAATGTATGGATTATTTAACTTAAAATTTAGCAGTTTGGTACTGGTGGTCATAACAGACTTAAAACTCAACTTATATATATAAGGAATAATGGAAAACTTTAAGAGGGTAGTCATAGCCTAACATTTTGACTTTAATCTGTTATAAAATGTTTAAATATACTTATGTTTTAGTGAAAATTATGAATATTGTCAAGAGTCATCAAACCTGCTGAAGGATTAATGGCATGGTATGAAGGTGTATTTAATTAATGAAATTTGAATCCTATATATCTGCATCTCTATCATGCTCAGTAAACAACGATATTGCAAAACTGATTAATTAGTTGGTAAATATGCGTAATTATACTGTCAAAAAGTACAAATTCTGTAACTTTTACACATTTTAAAATGAGAATATATGATAAAATAAGATAGCTTCAAAATCCTGAGACTTTCTAATGCAAAATGCCTACACAAATTGGGCATTTTTGATTTTAATTATCGATTTATTATCATTATTATTTATACTGCTGACAAACTGATCGTTGTTACATTCCTTTTGATAAATATTATAATCTTAAAACTTTTATCTGGAAATCAATTACATGTAGATATGCATGATTCTGTCCGATAGACTTTAAATTGGTGTCCATTTGTATTTAGATTCTTGAGTCTAAAATAAAATTAGGCCTTTCTGATATGGGGCGGTCCATACATATATCTTGCATTACGCATCGAGGAAATATACAAGTATCTAAATATGGATGACAATGCAAAAAGGAAAGGATGTGATAACTGATAACTGGTTTAAAATTCATATTGCATTTGTGTGTAAAGATACAGATGTAGATAGGATTCATATTTCATTGACAAAGTTAGTTTATCATAGAAAACATTAGGGCTACTTGTAAAAGTAGCACAATAAGCCATGTTTTACACTTTTTTATAATATAATCAGCATGGTCCGCTATAACTGCCCTTTGGTGATCTTATCAACTTTCTACCAAAATCCCAAATTCCTCAGTCCATTGAATTTTCTTATAGCTATTTGGCATCGCAGACCAGCATTGTCATTTTATGCATATATCGGTTAAGGCTACACTCGTGAAGTTTTCCAAACATGCAGGAGATTTTCTCAAATAATACAGCGAAAGTGGGATGGAAATATTGGCGTGATAGATGGAAATGGTGAGCTTTTCCGATATAAGGAGGGGAGAAAAAGCTCAATTTATCAGAATATTTGCGGAGATATGTTTGCCTTGGGTTCGCTAGAATTGATTGAATAGCCGGAAGCGGCCGTCGATGGATTCAGAACGGCGGAAAAGGGTCCAGAGAGCTGCGCCACTGTGTTCTGGACCACGTGGGCGTGGCCATGGACGGGCAAGGCGTTGGTGGCACTGGTGCAGGTGGTTGTGGCAATCGCAACCGGTGGTGCCTTCTGTTGCAGAGGCGGTGGTTGCTGCTGCTGTTGTTGTTGAGACGGTGGGGGTTGCTGCTGGTTGGCCTGGGAGCAGGGTGATGCAGAAGACGAATTCCACTTGGTTGACACATCATTGTTCATTTTGCCTACAGCGGAAATAGGGAAGATGAATACGTCAGTTACCTGTATTTTAT
Source organism: Rossiulus vilnensis (assembly GCA_034700785.1). NCBI lineage: Eukaryota > Metazoa > Arthropoda > Diplopoda > Julida > Julidae > Rossiulus > Rossiulus vilnensis. Next base: position 17,016 of record JAQIXS010000034.1, read on the forward strand.
GAGCATGCCTTCCTCATTGAAGTGCATGTGGTTAGGCTGCTTTTATTTTTAGGGGGGGTTTGTGTGGTAAATGCATGTTATGGAATGTGCGAGATTCAATTCAATTTAATTCGACTCAGTACGCTACTAGCAGCCAGTGATATACCATGTGGTGGGGGGATGGTATAATCCATCAACCCAATATTATTTGGTGATTGCCACCTCAATGGGGTATACACCAACATAATTGTAAAATTGAATTTAGTGCGGCTTAAGGCTATCTTTTGGAAGAGCATTCCAACGTCGAATGGCATACAAGAAAAATGACCAATAGTACGATTGCGAATGTGCTCGGAGTTCCATAAGTGGATTGGAATGACAGTTTCTACCACCTCGGTGGTTACGTTTAACGATTCCCTCCACCAAATTACAGTTACCTGATAAGGTAAAATTTTCAAAGAGCTCCCATGCTCGTCTTGATGGCAAGGTCTACCATTGTAGATCCTTCATCATTTGGGTGACGCACTTGCCTCGCTGGTATTTACCAGTTACAAGTCTAGGAGCTAAACGCTGCAGCATTTTTAGCTCCTGCTTCCGACCACTCCTATCAGGATTCCAAATTGGGCAGCAGAACTCGACCACAGGCCGAACTAATGATAAATATCCAGTCTCTTTAACTTTTGGAGGACGATTTCGAAAAATTCTTTGTACAAATTTGAGGCGTTGGTTTGCCACACCAGTCATTTTACTGATGTGTGTATCCCAGCTCACAATTGTCCGTGATGATGATTTCCAAGTATTTAATGGATGAAACGACTTTTAAAGGAACACCCATTAGCTTATAGTCTCATGTTCTTCTCGCTCTTTTACGGGAAATCCTCATGACCAAACATTTGTCTTCATTGAGATTAAGCTGCCATGTTCTGCACCATTGTGATAAGATGTCAAGATCCCTTTGCAATCTTAATGGATCCTGAACTCTGACCTCATCGTTCAGTGCAGAATCGTCAGCAAAAAAATTGAATTACAAGACAAAAGATTAGGCAGATTTTACAGCCAGATACAATATAATCTGTGAATAATACAATAATTTAATTTCCATTCTACGATAATATTTGTTTGCAATTTTATTGCATGCAAATATGTGCGCAGTCAATTGAATATATGAGATACGTGAGCGCTTTAAAATCTAGCGAGATATAAAAAATAAATGTTTGAAGACTTAAAGGTGTAAAACATTTTGTAAGTTTAGATAACGATCACTGTTCACAGTAAAAGAACAATAAAATAATTTCTATTCTAGTTTTTCTCTATGGTTCACAACTGTTTATAGTAAAAAAATTGCAAGTGTTAAATAATTATAAATCCAGATTACCTCGTTGATGCAATGTACCAAGTTATCTAAATTATTTCGTGATTTCATAGTGCCCATAATATAGTGTATGGATAGACCTTGTTTTAAGTATAACTTAAAAAGGTTATCGACTTAGTATTATTGTTGTTACCGTATTATTAATTTTAAATTGTGAAGTTCTTTAAACTATCTTATCTTACGATGCTTCCTTCAAATGTAATATTGAGCCGTTTATAATGGCATATATCTAGTATCTAGTAGTATATCTACTTAGTATTATTGTTGTTACCGTATTATTAATTTTAAATTGTGAACTTATTTAAATAAAAATTGATTAATTGATTAATTGAAACTTATTTAGGTATTTATTTAATGGCAATATAAAATAATATTACGGATGTTTGTTTTCTAGTAATCGGTTTCAGTATTGCATGCAGAAGAAACCTCTAAAGCCCATCGTCATCAATTTATTCGCTCGCGTGTGTTGCATTTTTTGTGTACCGCTTAACGTTTTGTTTTTCTTCGTGAATGGGCATAATTCTTCGTTAGAATCGCATTTAATTAATTGCTATGCCCAACTAATTATTGTAGTGCAGTTTTTTTCCACTCGGTGTCATTAAATAAGCTTACAGAAGAAGTATGTACCATTTTGTTATTTGATAGATAACGAACCCTTGCATTCGCGGGCTTATGCTTGACAGTGATAAAATATACAACTCGTTTGCTTCTCTATTTAATCAGTAAATGACAAAGATATCATGGCGAACTCCTTTCGAAAGACATTAATCTTAAAAAGCAACGGCGAAACTTTAGGGATGCAATGCCCTCTTTTTCGGAGTTAATCGATACCTGAGAACAGTTAGAGGGACCGTGATGGGTTTTACTCTCTAGCGAAAAAAATGAATGCTTTTACGCCACTTAAAGCCATAATGAATTGATGGAGGAAATGCATGGTGATTTTTACGTAATCTGTAAACTTTCATTGTGGCAGATTTGTGGCAGATGAGTTAAATGTTGATACAGAAAATAACTACTTGAAAATCCATAGACGCATTCAAAACTATACCTCACCTCGTTTTCTTCATAAACATCGAATAAACATACAATAATAATATATACAAATACAAAAACTTTAAGCTAATGTTGACAAACATGTATGATATACATAACCTATTACTATTATATAATTGAATTGTTGTTGAGATACGCCTTTCCTTATTAGCCTTCTCAAAGGAAAAAAACCCAATGTATCCGAGTTTTTAAATACCAGTGCAGGATTTGTAGTTGAATGTCAAATTTAAATTTGTATTTGACTTTGATGTTGCACTGCACACGATATTCACCATGTGCATTGGTCATATTGCGTTAAACCGCAATTGCGCATGCTATATGAGGGTAGTAACAAGTGTGCATGTTTTATATTCCTTCGTGAAGAAAAAAATAAACTCTTGAGTTGGACTGGGTTCAGTTGGTGCTATCACTGAGAATGTACATGTAGATGCCTGCTGGCTTCAGGTCTGAACCATAAATATGTAAATGAAGGGCTTATGACCAACGTGTCACTAACATGGCAATGCCGTCGTATTGGCTGGCAATAGGCCTATATTGGGTGAGATGGCCTTGTGGTTCTACTTGTTAGTCCCTTCCTCCGAACTTCCACTTGACGGTAATGGAGATGGATGAGAGCATCTTTTCCATTTCGCGAATTAAACGTCGAGAATTTTGGAGTATCATTCACGGAACGTTGGTCACGTGGTTTTTGCTATGTCAAGACTGTCACGGGAACTGCCTCCTACCATCCACAATATTTTTAGCCTTGGAACTTTTTCTCGCATTTCATAATAAATGAGTTGATGGTCTTCCTACAATCAAAGCACATTGCGTATCAAAAAGAATAGGCCTCAGTGCAATTTACATGAACATGTATTAAGTTTAGGAGGCATATGATACAGTAGTTGTTGCAAATCCAACAAATATTTTATCTCGATCATGACATTGATTTCTCTCTTTTTTAAAATGAATTACATAGTAAATTACTTTTATAAAATACAACGTTATCACAACAACAATGCTTTGGACGGCATGTTCAACATAGTAGCAAAATTTTTAACTCTTATTATTTCTAAAATTATTATTTTCATTTTAACCCTCTTTTAATGTATACGAGAAAAAGGATAATATACTCAAATAGCACAATTCGATTTTATGACATCTCACTTACCACTAGAAATTTTCGAATCTGTGTTCTGTTGGTTCTGTACTGACCCTGAATTGGCGTTTTTGACATCTTTTGTACTGCCGCTTGTTGTCATGTCCAATTTGCCTCCGTTGCCGTTATTTGTTGAAGAACCGTTCGTTTGCTGTTTATTTTGTTGATTCTGCCTTTCTTGTTTTCGAAATTTTGCTCTTCGGTTTTGAAACCATACCTAAAAAAGTCGTAATGTTATTTTATATATATTGTCACAATAAAGTAAAATTAACGGAAACTTAGTGCCACAATATCGGTCCATGTTGATATAGTGAGTCGTGATGGTTTTGTAAATTAAGATATACTGCATTTACAGTGCACAGGGGAATTTATTGCATTATAAGTATTTTACATTTTTATGGTTCGAATGACATTTGCTTTAAGTTGTTATATATTGAAACATCCGGGAAAATGTTAGCGCTTTTTTTCAAGAGTATGTTTCTTGGAAATTTATAAAATTTAGCATAAATAGCGCACCAAAAAATCTGGCACTTTTTAAAATTCAAACACTGCATAATATACTAAGCGGCAAATTATTAGATTCTCGGACTGAAGCACTCTTTCGTAAAATGTTTATATTACTTTGTCACTTAATACTTTTCAATGCCCTATGGAACTCATTTCTAAACATAAATACATGTACCTTTCTGCATTGTTATCACTAAAAATTCAAAAATAAGTGACGTTATAGGATACTGATACTCATATGTTGTGAAATGTTTTTTTTTCTATGCATAATGTACAAAAATGCTTTACAACTTCACTAATAGGCCTAAGAATTGGTAATTTAATCGTTATAATCATGTTCATTATAAAATTTTACTTCAACTCACAAAACTTGAAAAATATACATTGGCGCCAGTAGGTTTACTACTAAGTGCCAAAAAGGTCTTCAAGGAAGGAACCATACGTTTTAATTAAACAAGGAAGCCCCGCAAAAATTGTGACATATCTTCGTTTTTTTAATACCAAGTATCAAATAGTCTTTGGTATTGAAGAAACATAAGTTGAAATTTGAGCATCACTGGGTACAGGTTTCATGAGCAAGTGGTCACTCTCTCAGACCTAAATGAGAAAGTTTTGTAAACACCTTTTATACATGAAAATTCCACAAACGTTGAACAAGACAACTAAGTATGTAAATGTTTATTTATACCGTTCAACGTTAATGGACGTTACATGCATAAATGGTAATAGGCTACTCCGCTCAATTGAATATTTCTCTCGAATTGATTACAATTATGCCTTGCATTTAGAGCCAAATTAAGCCGATGGTTCAACAGGTCTCAAAGAATTGCACAGTAAGTCCTTACCAGGAGTTGACAATAAGCTGGATTGTCTTTATAAAGTCATAGAACCACTAGCATTGAGTTAATCACTGCCAGTGCAGTCATCTACCTAAAATCTTTTATTTTATATGGGATTTTTCGCTCGACATCCGCTATCTGATGCACCCTAACGCTCTAATTCGATTTCCATCCCGCTCGCAAAGTGCGATGCGTATTATTGACCGACTGGAAACGCATGCCCTATTGTTGAATAATGAGCGTAGACAACTACATGTGCATGTAGTTGGAAACGCCTTATTTGCGTGACTAAGTATAGTGCCAGCAGAAAATTGAAACGCAGTAAAGTGCCATTGAATTAAGGGAAGGTGTAACACGAATCGTTTTTCACTTTTCACTTTTCTTGCAGGATGCTTTCGAGCGACTGTGAGCAGCTCGTAAATCTTCATAATTTTTCATAAGGCGAAATGCATTTTCTGGCAAGCCGATCATTTTTATTCACTTTGATTGCGCCGTGCATTATTAATAAGGTCCCCTTCCTCCTCCTGTCATTTCCCCCAGCTCCCATCTCCCCCTTGATTTTTCATCCGTGCATTCATTGCATTTCAATGAACCCGAGGTCTGAAAATCGAAATCTCGTTGGGGGCTAATTTAACTCTTGTTTACTTATGTGATTGCTCGGTGTGACCCCGTGTGTACCTTCGCACCCCCTCGATTAGAAAGTCGCCGAAAAGAAAACAATCGCGATGCGGATTTAAATACAGCTCGGAGCACGGGCCATCTGCGCCAGTCCTGACACCCAGAAAAGACATTTTTCATCAGCGCTATCGTGGCCATGTGCAGGCCTGTTGTTCAACCCGGCCACCACCTTGCGTGTGTGCACAGCGCTTTAAACATGGCGAGTGGGATGTTTTCCTATTCATTCGGGGCTTTCATCCGCACCACGTCGCTGCTAAAGGGCCCTTTCCATCAAGGTTGTTGGAATAATTGGCCGGGCAAACGAACGGCTCACTAGTTGCCACTTCTGGCTGGTGCCAGGGGTCGCTGGCAAGGGGGAGGATGATGGGGGGAAGGGGAGTGGAGAGGAGAGGGTGAAGGGGATTTTGTGCACAATAGGGCACGTGGAATTAATAAAATGTTTAAGTTGTAGGGGTGGTGGGTCTAGGGCCGGGTTCCTGGAGACTTAATGGACTTTATGAAGGAGGGAATCTAAACGACATGTTTGTCTGGAGTTTGAGATTTGAAACTTACTGCATTATTATTGTTATTAGTATTTCTGTTCTTGCCTTCATGTGACTCGGGTTAATCGATCTTTAATTAATCAGTTTACGCAACCAATATTTATTATTAAGAAATTGACTGTTTAAACTGATTAATTAACGTTATTATGCGAGTCATGCCCTTTTGAAAACGTCCGAAAAGAACGACTATGAAAATGAATATTATCTACCATTAAGTATTCTGGCGCTACCTTTGGCGACTCTTGTTAAAACAATTCATGCCTTTGCATTCTCAACTGTCCCAACACAAAATATGCATTTTCGAAATTAATTCAATTTTCGTATTTAGTTCGTTAAAATTGTTATAAAGCACTCTCGTTTCAAGAGATTGGAATCGATATCATGACACAGTTTATGTACATGTAGTTAAAAATCATCTTATAAAAAACGATTAATATACATGTATATTGCACTGTAAGCTTATATGGTCAATTCTCTAATTTGCTGAAGTGATATTTATCTTTAGCAGAAATGAAAATACCTTCTAGGTAAATTTAATGAGCATTTATTTTAACATTGCTAGATTTTTTAACAAGCGACAAGTGCGATGTACTCTTATAGATACGAAACTATATTGTTATTTTTTGCAAATTGCTAATACCCAGTGAGTTCTTGTCAAAGCCATTTGTTCAATTCACATTAATAGTTTCTTTTTAATAAATGACTAAACACGGCCCTTTGTTCATTTAGCAGGGATCAACGTTTGGATAGACAAAGGGATTTTTTTAACAAACATTTGATCAAACAATAAAAGTTATTTACATGTAATTTTTAAGCCTTCCTTGTTTAGTTGTCTTTTTAGTTGATTGTATTATTATGATTATTACAAAAATGGCACTAATTTCTACTGTTACATTTTATGGATTTCTGAAAAATGGGTGCATGGTAGTTGCAATATACAAGGATTAGTTCAAGCTATCATATGCCAGTCTTTAAAAACGCCCTATAGATGGTGATTCCGATAGATGGCAAAACGTTCCGAAAGAGGCGGTAGATTCCGACATTCGCAAAAAACAGTTGTAAGATGAAGACAACAGTCCTGACCAGATTATAGCAATATCAACTTCAGTTCGATAAAGCCTTCGCAGCAATTCATTCCTTTACATAGGTTACGCTAATGTAAAACTATAAACAGGTTAGATATTCCTCAAGATTTATCACATTGGGCATGTTTTTTATTTCCTTGGGTTTTATTCACCCTGTACTAGCCGGATTTTTTGTCGATGCTCACTGATGCACATGCACGCCGGGTGTTTAAGGTGGCCTACTTGGGATCCCTCTCGACATAATCAATTTCGGATCCCCACAGATACAATAAAAATGTAATTTTTTTTTTCATGAAAATATTTGTGTATCATGCCTCGATGCGACAACTGGCGTCTTTTTTTCATCGTCATCGTCCCACATCGTGGGCAATAAAAATGCGCACCAGCCATCGAGCTTGATGAACGCTATGTTTCTCGCCAGTATTTCACTGCGCTTATTAATCGAATAAGGGATGTAACAAACTAGCTTATATCGCTCTAAGTAGGACTATAATTTTTTTATTATTATTTTTTTTTTAAATCGATTTTTTTTTCGTTACACGGGCGCCTCTCGTCGTTCTGACATCCACGCGTTCTGAAACACGTTCAACAGGGCGCATAAAGACCCAAATCCGGTGATCAAGCGTACGATAAGTCACAGCACAGGATTTGGACCCCTTACCATTAGTCTTTGTGTCCATTGTGGCACATTGTGGCTAATGGCGCTAGACGCGTGGCTGCTGGGAGAGGTGTTTCGAGGGGGAAGTGACGTTACGCCCGGATGCCGTGGTCACGTGGCCCTGGAGTGGTTCTTTCCTGGTTTTGCTTTGTCTTGCACGCGCGCGACACGCGCATTAAGACATCTAGCTAATGTTAATGTTTGGGAGGGTTTTGTTCGCAATGGCTATGCGTTGTCTATGAGGAGGATGACAATTGAGAACCACTTAAGGTAATTGACTGCTCTTCCATCCGGCTGCACTCTATTTAACCCAGGCTCTCGCACGTGCCCACCGAGTGCGACGGTGCTGGTTTTACCGTAATTGGGTTTTGATAAATCCCCTCCAATGTGGACGGTGCACCAGTGTGAAGCTATACGTTCCTACCAGATGCTATTGCCGTTGAATAAATTCTAATCAACTCTTGAATTCTCAGTGACGTTGGCCAGGCGCGGGCTCTCCCCGTGGCCTCCAACGGAACACAGGTTACTATGCCTAAATGAAATGCTGAATTAATAATTAAAATTTCATTTGTCGCTTTTGGTATACCTTATGAGTCCCCGAGACGCGCTGCTGTTGATATGGACGCGTTGGTGTGATCGTTAAGCCTGCTCTTGGATTTAAAAAGCCAATGCCAGCGGTGAAGTATGGCGGAGTAAAAAAATATTGTGGGATGATTTTAGAGATTGCAAATGACTTTCAATTTTCACAAGTATAATACTGCATTTTCCTTACCATCATCTTCTATTGTACATTTGATCTATTCTTAACTTTGCTTCCCCTTTTTGGCCGATTTCTTCCTCCGCCCCCCTCTCCACCTTCTCCAGCAATATGATGAAACCGTTTATTTGTTGATTTTTATTTTATTATTTCTTTTCAATGCCTACCCAAAAGGATAACTACATGTTGTTGTTTTTTCGTGTAAATTTGGTTGTCCATTATATAGTCTGTTATTTTTTATAATAAAAAAGGGTCTTGTTTATTTTTTTAAAAAATATATCTAATAAAAATATAAATAATATCTAATACGTGACTATTACATAGATGAATTAATTTTATCGTTGGCATTATCAAGGAATTACATGTAAAATTTAATAACGTAGGACGCTCGCAGATTACAAAGCTTATTTGTTCTATTTTGATAGCCACGATGTACAAATGTGAGGTAATTCACTTCTCTGTGTGATCACCATCATCACTATTAAATTTCATGTATTTTTATGTATTTTAACTATATGTACAATATATCTAGTTTCTTTGTATCTGTCTATACAATTTTTGTAAAAGTCTAGGATATCGTTGATAGCGCAGCATTTTCTTTGTCGACCTTAAGTCGCGATCCAAAAGGTATCAAATATGCATGTATTCACCCTTTACGACGCATCATGGGATATTTTGTGATATTTTGACGTTAGTATATGTTTAAAAAAATACTTCACATACGATAAATAATCTGATTATCATGTCAGAATCGTGTATCGGCTATTTTGTGATCACTGCGTTAATATCAATGCAGCAATTGCATTAAAATACCAGAACTTGTACTTGCAAGAGACTGCAGCATTTATTTTTGTAGGGCGAAAAAACTGGGTTAGCGTTACCTATAATAAAATTTGCAGAACATTCCGCGTAAATAATGCCGGTAGTTATAGCCAAACACTTCTAATTAATTAGATCAAAAGACGATAAATAAATCCTTATATAGCCTGAATGTCTGATGCTGGTCATCTCGTTTTGATTGGACTTAATAACCACGGAAAACGTGACTTGGCTCGTAAATCTTTCGCTAAAGTATTTATAAGTCTAGTAATAACTCTGCAAACATCGATAAAGACTGTTCAGTTGGGTATATATGAAAACATACAAAAACGTCACGGAAATAGTTTAGCGTGACAATAAGCATATCTATAAAAGGATTTTGTTGTTAAGATAAATTGGAAGGGCATTAAAGCGAATGTGCGCATGCATTTCAAGTCATGGACAACACAATTTTTCGTTTCAATATTGTGATAAGTTAATTAATGGGGTTATGAAACATAACAACCGTAAATTTAATTGACTAATCCGCATACATACATGTATAAACATTTATTTAGTTCTATTACTCTTTTGCTTAATCATTTTTCAAATAATGCATATATCATTATTTCACTTAGCAAATGTCTTTATAGACCAAAATGATATTGTTAAGCATATTTTCATGTATTGTAAATTTAACGTTTTTGAAAAATGTTGTACACTCTTTGCACATTTGGCTATGTACTAATTCTAAATATTCTATACAAATATATACTATCCGATTTATAGTAAACTACAAACCAGGTTTTGTTAAAACATACATATAGATCGACAGTTGAAATGCTCGTTATTAAACATCATTTGTGTTATATTCATTTTATGATTGTGTTGTTCTTTTACTCTATAGTATAATTCAATTAATAAATTGAAATGTAATGTCACATAAATCAGGATGATTCAAGCTTTGTTGTTCTCGCATTTCTTTATCAAATATTGGCAAAATTAGGGCATATCCTGTATTTCAATTTATTCAAGCCATTAATCATTCATTAATGCTTTGTCTGAGAATTCAACTAAACATATAAATTCATGCAGTTTTGAGTTAATATCTTATGATCATTGTTTTGCTTGTACTAAACGTATTTTATGGACACATGCCTATTATGCATTGTGTATTAAATTATATTGAATCTGCAATTTCTTAAAGATTGACCGCAAGTCAAAATAATATTAATGAATTTCAGAAAATTTCAGAAATTGAGTAGACCTGAACATTCATTTCACCTCGTTAAACTACTATCCATTATGACATTTTCCATAAAATGTCCCTGAAATATTCTCTATAGTTAAATAATATGAAGTAGAGATTTATATAAATTGGCATATCAATGGCTTATACTATTGTTGCAAATTATCATATTCACATACATCCTATTACAAGAACGATCAGAGTATAAATTCTGCAACAATGTAGCCATACATGCATAGTCAATCCTAACAAATTCTTTTACTTTGTGTTACTTTAATTTAATGCTGACATAATTTTCCTTTTTCATTCGTTATTTGCACAAAACTGCATGGATTCATATACATGTATTTAGTTGAACAGTGGGATTTTATATAGTGAATAGATATTTAGAACTACTTTACATTTTAATAATTTAAACAGTCCACATTGTGGCATATCTTAGGCCGGTTATCCTCGCTTGTATATCTCCAGAATCTAATTAAATTGAAGAAATTTTACGCGTTGAAACGAGAGATGCTTTTAAAACAACAAAGTGGGTTTCAATTATTTAAAACGTTATATTGACGCAAACGGCAGAAAGCGGTTTACAGTAGAGCCGTGATAAAATTGCGCTTCGAGCAAACTTCTAATTTTGGGCACCTTTGTATTCTGGGCAGTTTTCAAGTGTTGATGTTCCTAATGGTTTAGCTTTATGACGCTTCCCGGTATATGAACAACATTTTTCGTCATGTACAGTACAGTATTTCCCCATTGTTGTCATTTAATATTGCAATTACGTATTTTTTTTGCAAAATAAAAATGTGCGTTACTTTTGATATCTTTTTGAACAATACCCGACAATACCTTGAATGCTATACATGTATAAATTATTAAATGTTGACATTACGAAAGGTTCATGCATTTTGACGGAATATACATGGATATTTTTCTGCATCACCAGTTTATTTTTACAGTAAATGTAAAGATGCTAATAGCTTATAGTATATAGACTGTTCGACAATTCACTCTCAGTTCATTATGCATAAGTATTTTTATTCTAAAACAAACGTTTTACTAAAAACATACAAATGCCACTTTAATACAGAATGTCTTTGTTACTTTCTGTTAGATAAGTTTTCAACCTTCAACTTTTTTAGCTGCGGTAAGTTTAAAGTTTCATTTTAGGCAATTTGGCTAAGAATGCAGTCATTAAATTGCTGCTGTTGTTAAATATTGAAATCTTTAAGTTGTTACCAAATTAAACCACCTTACCAACCTGTTTTTAGAGACTGCTCATACTCCATACCAATAAGAACTTCAAACTAATATACATGTAAGCCATTAAATAATTTCTTCTTTTAATATTCACATTTAGATGCTAATATATTGTTCTGAAAAAGAATTGATGTTGTTCTTATTTTCCTGTAGCTTAAATTATTTTATTGCGTGATATGCGCACATAGCATAATTTGCACATGCATAAAAGAATTGCGCAGTACATTTTTTAAAAATATTATTGCTGCGAAGCTATTTCAAGGTTATTTATGGTCAGCATGGGACTAAGCAAATAGAGATGTAGCGAAATAAATCAATATTGCCCTTTCTGAGAGGTGCATTGATGGAGGTGGAGTTTGCCGCATTACCCCTCCCATTTACATGTGTGCCATATGTCAATGAATATAAATGAGGCGGTTGCTGTTTCGAGGCAGGATTTCCAATTTGGATCACGCCAATAGGCGGAAGCAAAATGTTTGTTGTCATGGGAATGTCTGCCATTTTGTACAGCTTCATTAGCAATCAATTTATTTAAAGATATATTTTTGAATGGAAATATTAGCCCGAAAATTAGCCATTAATACACTGTATATGCAGCTTAACCATAAATTCATCAATTCGTAAAATTGATATTCTATAATTGGATTTTTATTGATTATATACTGTATTATAAAAGGTAGAGATATATTTACAATTGCGTGTTAACGTACCTGAACTCTGGCCTCCGTTAAGTCTATCTTCATAGCTATTTCTTCCCTCGTGTAAATATCAGGATAATGTGTTTCTTGAAATGCTTTTTCCAGTTCTTTTAATTGCGCACTCGTAAAGGTAGTCCTTATTCGTCTTTGTTTGCGTTTTTCACTTAGCACACCTTCGTGTCCTGGGTATACTTTATAAGGAAGTCCACCTGATGAGAACAAATACATTTTGAGTCCAAAGCTTTTTATTATCAGAAACAAAATTATAATAACGGTATTAGTTATTTATATCTTAATCAAATGTAGTTATTTCAAATGTAATATACACCTGAGAACATAGTGTAGTATTTCTCTTTTGTAGCATTTGCAGAAATTTTCTTTAAACCGATTATAATTTAAAGTATTAATTGGTCTGTCACGTAAATGTACATGCACCTTATCAAATATTTCGTCAACATTTGTTGACGATAGCGGCTAGTTAAATTTTAAAGATAATAAGGAAAACTTACCAAGATTGCAAGGTCTGCGGAAATCTGCACCTTGACAAAAAACAAACATAAATTAGAACCCATTAAATGAAATCAGAAGGACGCGTTAATTTTATCTATTTATTTGCATTGACGCTTGACATTGCGCATAGCTGTTTTCTTTAAATAGCTTTTTATTATATTATTGAAAATACTTCATATTTGTATAAAATATCACAATTTTAAATGGAAAGATATATTTACCATGACGATGTGTGCTATAGTTATGTATGTACGTTTTAACAATAATCAAACCACCAACCATTAAGATCCACTAAATATTTTATTTGGTAACGTTTCATTGTTCAGTTCTCAGCATTTTTTTGATTAGATTTGTTTTTTGCATAATTGAGAAGTTAATATCAACAAACCTTTTTTTTTCTGAAAAAACTGATAACATTATAGTAATTTTCGTTATATGGAAAGTATTGTTTTGAAAGAGTTCATAAATAAATGTTGTATTAAGCAATGTATACGTGATATTGCGACCTGAAATTGAAGTAATTATTAAGCCAATGTATACTTGTACATATGTTTAAATAATACATTGTACAAGAATAGAAATCGCTGATTTCGCTGATTAGATTTTAGTTTTATTTTAGTGAGCTTAGGTATGCGGGATATTATTCATTTTATATAAGCAACAAAATATCCCTTGAAAGTAGCAAACTCTGTTAGCAGGGCACTTCAATCATGAAGATGATAGTCGATATACGCTGAAATGTGCATCATCACCGCATGTCTTTTTAATTTGGTAATTTTTCTGTATGTTCACCGCTTCTTCTTCGCTCACATTGCCAAGGACGAGAATGTTGCGTCTGTTTAGCCTAGAGTGCCTCTATATCTCGTCTATTTACTTGCACATACGTCTCTATCCTTCTGTGAGCTAATTATTACAAAACTTCACAACTTATCATGTTCAAATGTGTTACACCAGCATTTTAGAGGGTCGAAACTTAATTACTGATCGAAAAAGATCCATAAATGAGATTAACTTGATAAATTTGGTTAGCGTGGCAAAACGACTCCTATTTTAGGTGTCTAGTGAAAGCATATTGTTTACAAATTAGTCTAATTTAATCATACGGCAATTGCTATCCAATAATTGAAGAAAACTTCATCAAAGGCGAATTTGCTCTTAATCCATCGTTTAGAGGAGCAATTAACAGCCTTGCGGGGAGTCTTAATTTTAGCTAAGGGCGGTGAAAAGAGGCGGTTATCGAGTCAAACGCTCTGACTCTTGGCTCAGTCAAACGCTCTTCGGGCATGGTGTAGAAATTAACGAAAGAGGCAAAATCTTGTCATGAATAGATAAGTGCAACAGAAATAACACGAGCTTCTACCATAACATTTTCTTTCAAATAGAATCTACCACTAATTAAACCAGTTTTTAATGAAAAGCATTCGTTTTTAGTGCTACCTTAACCAGTCATGACTAACTTAAAATGTATGGTTTCTAAAATCGTTTCCTAAACTCAGCTACAACGAATATGCATGCAGTAGTTGGAAGAGTGCATGTGTGAAAATAACTTGCAATTAGCCAATCATGTGATGCCGCCTTCTACGAGGATTTGTGTCAATTGTACGAAAGATATTCTTATCCAAATAGTTTTATATACAGGTATAAAGCTAAATGTTAAAAACAATGTTCTCGCACATGTTCCTCTAAACTTTCCTCTTGATAAAATAATACACCTTGTTAGTGTTAAAAAGTCGATATTAAAAGTTGAATTAAAGACTGGTTAAAACAAAAATGACTATACATTAAATAAATAAAATGATTCAATCACACAATAGACTTTAAAGCCTGCGGTACTTTTTACATTAAAAAGATTGCTTAAAGGGCTTTAATCGTTGAAAACTAAGATACCTTCTTAAGGGATTAAAATTAATTTTGGATGAAATATGGCCATTGCAAACTTATTCCCTAACATTACTGATGTGTTTACCAGTGTGCTTAAATGTGTTTACTCGAAAGTTATAGGGTTGTTTTTTTCTTATTTTTTGTGCCTTGCAAGCAGGCATTCAAAAGGGTCCATGTCTAACGTTAAATGCCTCAATTGTTTGGATCACCGTTGTTCACTAGCAATTCGAGAGGTTTATAATATTTTAAATTTATTTAAAACTCCTTTTCTCTTAAATTATCGAATAAATTCTGAAAAACCCAACAATTCGGTGTATAAGTGGTGTGTGAAATTCAGTGTATAGAATTTAATTTATTCACTCATAAAACGCTAAAGTGTAACATTTGTGTCATGCGTAATTTTTATAAATTTTGGGCCACTGCACAATTCAAGAATATCCACTGAGGGAGATGTCTGCGAATAATGATAATTGTTGATTGTTGATAAATCAGAACGTTACGCACTCAAATAATTCTAATTTTCATTCTAAAGCATAACATAAACATTTGCACTCATTTTTTTATTAAAATGATATAATAAAAATATACATTAGCTGCTGAAAATATTTACTAGATTGCTGTGAGCTTGAAAAGTT
This sequence comes from Rossiulus vilnensis, assembly GCA_034700785.1. Lineage (NCBI taxonomy): Eukaryota > Metazoa > Arthropoda > Diplopoda > Julida > Julidae > Rossiulus > Rossiulus vilnensis. Next base: position 32,649 of record JAQIXS010000034.1, read on the forward strand.
ATAAATATACGTAGACAGTATATAGCAATTATTATTTTCGTTATCTTACTTTGTCTATTTTATGGGTAATATAAGAACATAATTGGCAAATAATAATTTGTTATACATGTATATTTAATGCATTGCATTAGTTGTAAATTTCTGAATTGTTTGGCTTATTCAATTCCGCATATTTGCTTATTCAATTAGTTTCAGATACCTATTATATAACTTCGTTATTCTGTAAAAAATATTTTAGATGCAGTTTTTACGTATATTTGGTGGTATATTGGATGAAGAATAAATAGGCTTATTTCTGCAAGGCATGCGTATTCACGGTCTTTGATCGATATATGGTCCTTTAGTCACTGCTGCTATAACTTGCATCTAACAATTTTCCAAAATCGGCTTTTATTATGATCGCACTAGTCTTGAGTTTACTATAAAATGTGCAGTCAACATTTACATATAGCTATATTTAATATATATACTGACAATTAGTGTCTTTATCTGAGTCTGCTTTTGCAAAGTTCTTACATAATCAGATAGATTTCGTCTATTTGACCTTGCCTAGGATTGTTATTTTATAATTTTCTACATTTTATCTTCTGAACTGGCTTTGATAGACATATGGCGAGCAACGTGTATCGAACGCAAAAGTTAGTAATATTTCATAAAATTGCATTAAATATATTACGTAGGGTCTTACGACCACAACAGTAACGACTTCCTTATCTATTGAAAATTGACAAGCATAGTCCTTCGACTAGAGGTTTTTAAATATTCCTTACAGGTAGTTATTTTGAAACATTGATAAGTAATGGCATAAAACAGGCTAGATACTGTGAACTCCTCAATGCAATTATTATCGACTGTCAAATTTGCAAATCCGACATCAAGCACACGCCTAATAAATGCTAGTTTTATGTAATTTAGTTTGAAATAATTTGAATGTCCGAAGGCCTTAGCATGGTTGAAAAGGCCATTAGAGTGAAACCCTATTAAACATTCATGAATGTAAATTTATGACATGCTCTACATGGTGGTGCAACTGCAGTATATATAGGATAATACTTAGTTGCTTGATATTTAAAACTTAACAACTTCAAACGAGCAAGTTAAGGATTACATTAATTTGATTTCTGAAATAGTAAGATGAAAGTAAGACGAAAATAAACTTAACCTACATATGTATATATTGTAATCATTTAAAAGCCTTTATGGTTATACATGTGTATAAATTCTAGCGGTACAAGTGTTTTATTATATGCGGTAAAGTATAGCTCACTAAAAACCCATAACACAGTAAGTGAAGAGCTCATGCTTTGTTGTTATTTAATAGTAATTACAAAAGCACGTAACAGAATTGTTTTAACTATTTTCAAGCTGTTGCGTTGAAAAGCTATCTGGGATGGACTTGAAATACGAAATTGTTTGGAAGTTGTTCATCCTCAAGTAGCATTCCATGTAACCTGCTGAATTAACTCAAAGTCCAAATCAGTTAATCATAATTATTTTATCATGTTTTAATTTTATATATTTAGCATTTTCTTAACGTTTTCATATGTTTGTAAATCACCACAAGCGTTCAAAGGTCTTCCAGAAATTTAAAATTTAATCTAGTATCAATTGTTATTATTACTTTATTGAGTCGCGACGTTTAATTTCACCAAATCTTTAGAGTTCGTTTCTGTAGTAAATCACCCCATGTGTTTCTATCAATGGGTTGATATTTTACAGAAAAGCATCTGTCCAATTCTCCAAATGAAGATGCAATGTCTTCGTATATCGCGTTGATATGCGCTCTTCTTTTGCATTTTTCTCTCCATCAATGGCACTGTTGCAGCAATGGTATTTGCAATGGCGTAGAAAGGCTTTATGTGGATGGCTGAGAAATGGGTGGTTGGAGGCATTTTCAGACGAAGATTGGTGAGAGTAGGCCGCAGCCTTCAATTCCATACGGCGCGAATACAATGCGGACGTGAGAAATGAGATTTCTAACGCGATATGCTCAAAATATAGAAAATATGATTTGTAACAGAACCGCTAAACTAATATTGGGATGACGAAACACTTTTCTTTTACCCTCTTACGGCTCTTAACTTGATCATATACATAAAACGTCGACGGATGGCACATAAAATTGGAGGAGAGAATCTGCAACCGTCTTCAGAAGTCTCTCAATAGCTTTGAAATTCAATTGTATCGGTTTATTTCTCCGTCTGAGCTTTCCTTCGAATTATGTAACTATCGATAACGTTAATGAGTAAACGAACAGCATAATTTGTCATAAAATATTCGTAACATATCTCAAGGAAGGAGTTCGGAATACTGACGTTCTGAAACCATTTCTGAAAGACCTCAAGTAGTTATTTAAAATTTGCAGATTCTATGTAGGCCTACGGTCTACTAGCGTTTTAATTCCGAGATTAAAGCGAGTAATGTCATAATAATAGATTCCGCCATTTTTGAAACATTTACCAGAAATTATTCGTCGTTTAAATTTATGATTCTAAAATACTGCTTTGTAAAGACAACTTGGTATACTGCATGCACCAATTTCAGGAAATGTTTAGCGAGGTTGTCCCTGAGAATACGTTTCACAGCATAACATAGCTGTATGCATGGTTTTGGGAAGTCAATGGCTAGACTAATTTTAAACATTTCTAAATATTAGCATGATTTGTTCCTGCTTTAACTCATTTTATTTCGACTCAGAATTGGTCAAACAACATATTTTGTGGTCGCTTACAAATGATTTCATTAGTAAATTTATTAAACTATATACGTGTGCTCCCTTCGTGCGTTGTTTCTTTCTGTTCTGATTAGGACGCTTTGGTATTAATTAAAATGTTAAAGGACACTGACACAGTTGTTATAAGCCTTTTACGCGATGAAAGTATTTAGGCCTTTTTGTGTCGCTATTCACATCTAACCGGGCCCTAATACATTTTTACAATTAAGATGCTAGTACTTCTATTCATGTTTGAAACTGACGTAAAAAGCATCGTATTGTTCTAAAATGCCATTAAAATCTAGAATGGTATACACCTAATGTCCAAGCCGATTTAAATAAATAAAAATTCTCCATAGCCGTCACATATTTGTCTGATCTATTTTTACTTGTTCATTTTTTATTTTAATTTTTGGCGCATTTGTGATATGCAAAAACGCCCACAAGAAATTTTACGAAAGCAAAATTTGCGATTCTCAAATAAGCCTTTTTCTCTCGGTATGGTAAGGGCATTTAATAAAGTATTGGAGAATGTTTATTTCTTAAGTTATTGCTATTGTAGTTTCTCCAAGGTATTATTTTATAAATGCTAAAAATAAGTGTTTCGCAGCTTCACCCGCTTTGAAAGGATGCTCTTAAAAGTTATGCAAGATCAGTGTGTAGGCCTATAATAAAATAGATTCTTATATCATTCGCAGTATATGTTTCTCATCCATCCATTTTCAGCTTTAAAGCGTTTGCAGAGGCTGTCTTGTTTTATGCCAAGTCGCTTTACTGAAATGTATTATTTGTCAAGATCAAATCGTGTAGTTACTCGCTTTGTCAGATGGGAATGGGTCATTTCTTGGAAGATCAGATTAACGAAAAGCAGCGAAATGATTCCTTCGTATCATGCAGATTTTCACTCAATAAATCTACTGCCAAATAGCAAGAGCCCATTGAGATTATACTTAAGTTTTCTGTATCATTATCCAGTTATCAATCTTCCTCCAAATCGCAGGTGTTTTAAAAATGTCGGACACCCGACTGTCTTTCTCACTGAAAATATATTTGATATTTTGATTTGCCATCACAATAAATACATTGTAACAATACGATTTGGTCATCACTGCATTATTATTTGTAATATGCAAATACAAGGGTCTTATAAGGGCCCTTTTGATATCATAAATTTACTTATTATATGCAAATTATTAATGTTATAATTGTCACTTTAAAATGGACAGCAATAATTGAATTTGGTTGTAGATTTGATTACGACATGGATTTTAAATTGCTAAAATTAAACTGCATTATATAGCATAATTAAATTATAAGATAATTCAGCGAACAGATATTATACATGTAGTTTCTATTGATTTTTGTCAAATTTGTATCAACTTATGTTTAGGGCATGATTTTATAAATCATGCCAGATTTTTTTATCAAATTTAAGGTTTGCTGTCATAATGCCTCAACATTGGCCACAAATGTTCACCTAGATTTTATTCAATGTGTATTTGATAATATTATAACACTCAAACAATGAGTGTAGAAATTAAATTTACAACATTAAATATTGCTTGTTAATACTGTGGCCCGAATTTCCTATTGCAATCGCGCACATATGTCCCATTTATGTAGTACGCATATGAATAGAAAAATTCATTTATGCGTATATTGCGCACTAATTTGCGCGCCACTCTTTAAAATATTATACCTGTATGCAAGATTACGACGGTCACTCATGCCAGTTGACTTCTTTATACACTTACAGTGTAACACTGTATTGGCTCACTAAATTTCGCAGCCGAATCCACTGGATGAATTGTAATACCTATGGTGCGGCTTATTTATATTCGCAAATTGAATGAATGCAAGAACCTTCCTTCCCAAATTTAATATGAAAGTCAAATTCCACCGCAGTATATACGCTTTTATGTTCATAAGCGGGGGTCTCCTGTCCCTTGCACCCTCCCTGCGAATGGAAAACCAATACGTGCGGGACATGGAGTCCAGTACAACTAGACTGCTTCCACATCCTAATGTAATATTGTCAAACTTAATTCCGAACAGGGAGGATAAATATTCCCGAATTCCCGAAATTGCATAAGCGTGCCTTTATCGGCATGGCAGAGGCGCGTAGCGAGGCATGAACGTATACGTTCAAAACTAGATTATTCACAACAAGCTTTGCCAGTATTAAATTATTTAATTTTCGTCGGCAATTTGCTGCCGTGGTCGATAGGAGCTGGCGTAAATGCGAGCAATATGGCCTAGTTCAAGCGGGCTGGAGACAATCGTATAAACTTAGACCCAAAGCCAGACACGCTGGAGATGGCTTGCAAGGACTCGGAGGAAGGACAGGAAATATGCTCCAGTCTCATCGCTTGGATTCCTTCAAATGTGCCCTTTTGTAACGGAGGATATATGGACCGTTTATGGTGTGCGCTGATAAGGCTTCACATTCCTTAAACAAGGGAACTTACACCGCAAATATTACCATGAACACTGATTGTGAAGCGATGAATGCCCTTTTGAAAAGTGTTATATGGGCATCAATGCTAACTCATTATATACTTTTAAATCCGTATTGACTCATAAAATACTCATGGAATACAATGCGGTAGGCCTACTATGACGATTGGAGAGTAGTGTGGAAGATCGTGAGTACGAGAATGCCTCTTCATATTCAAGGTGCGAGTGTTTAATATCTCTTGGAAAATATTCAGGCATGATGCATTTTTCCTGCGATATAGCATACATTTAAAAAAGTGGCAAATAGTGAATTATTGGAGCGTTGTAAAAGCGGAATAATTTTCGGACAGGTCGTTTGTTTATACGCAAAATTTACCGATTTTTTTGGAACTTATCCAAGGATGATATTCGAATGTTTTCATGCATGCATTCAGAATGCGATGTTTAATGCGCGACTCCGTTTAGGTCTAAACGGATTTGATATATATGTGGTAACGATATAATATATTTTCAATAGCGTCACTTCTAAATTATTGTGAATTATATTCCTTTTTAAATCACGGTGGTTGTAAATCTTGCCTAAAATGTTTTATTGAATGCAATGACGATATGGACTTAATGCATTACTGCAGATTTATGACGAAATGCTTCGTGGAGAACATGTGCAATTGTTACTAATGTGGGAGCATTTCTTTAGAATGTGGAAAATTATTTCACACATCAACTAGACGTAAATATTTCTCAAATATTGCATCGTATGTGCACCGTAATTTTATCTTTTCTCTTAGGAGTCTTAGAAGACAAGTTGTTTAATTATAAGTTGCCAAACCTATAACTTCACTAAATTCTTAACTAACTTAACTAAACTAAATTCTTGATTTAACGAAATATAAATATTAGTTGCAGCTTTTTTAAAAGTCAAGTCGTTGAAAATACGTATACATACAAATGCCTTCATTCGCATTGCATTTATCGAGTGTTTTCAGAATTAATTTAAGTCACTGTTGTATTTTTTGAGCAATATATTTCGACTTAAAAATCCCAAAAGTTCATGCTAACATTTATCTCATATTTATATATATGTAGACTTATTATGCAGCAAGATGTATACGAAATAAGACAAACTGATATTGCGAAACTTCCTACGCGGAAATATGCATACATGTTTTAAAACTTAAATTAAACAATCTATTAAAGATATCTGCAATCTTGTTTCAACTTTAAATAATCATGCATCACATAAAGTTTATGTAAGTTAGAATTTAAGTTGTTTTTATTTACAGCGAAGATGTTAGTGTTCCAAACTTATTTTTGTTGCCAAGTAAATGGCCACTGGTACGCCACATCAATTACAGAATCGTTAACAAGTGTTGGCAATGTTGCGGGATACTCGGGGCACTCTGTACACAACCGGATATGCCTCATAAGTGACAAGTGCCCCACACGGACACGAATGATCTCGAAGACGAGCGCTGCCGAGAATGTAACCGCGTTCCAAATCGGATTACCAAACATAACGCTTATTTAATAAGTCCCTAGATTTATCTGGAAGGCGAACGCACATCGTTTAAAAATGCGCCTAGCTCGTTATTAAGTGTAAAACTGAACAGATGCTCCTCTCTCAACATCTATCGAATTACAGCCGGGTGACTAAGAAATATATATCGCGTTTTTGCTCGGCTCCATGCTAATCGAATCAGGGTGGCAAGATGAAATAATGATCGTGGCGTTTCTTCTTCGCAAAATTTAATTATCCCGCCCGTAACTATATTAGTTATTGGAAAGTGCGATACAGAAATTAATAAGATAATCAAGACGCACGCACTACTCACTCTGTAAATTCATTCCCGAAGGGAACACGGCCGATTGCGGATGGTGCTCCCTGGGCCTGGACATCACGGCGCAGTTGCTGGCCTGCATGGCCGACGGATTGGTGGATCCGAAGGGCCTCACGGACGATGTGTAGCGGTACGCCTGCGACATTTGACCGCAAGACGACAGGTCGCCGTACGAACACTGCAGGTTGCAGTTGGACAGGGAGGCAGGGTCCATGCCGGAGAGAGCGCAACTGCTGTCGAAGCCAGTCTGGTTCAGGTAGGGGTAATCCATGGCGTTCAGCAAATTGTACAGTTCTCTGCTGTGACACTCAATTTTTGCGAGATTCCACAGCCGCTAATCGGATTAGCAGTCGTGCAGGGCAGGGGCCTTAGCGGTGTTGGTCCTTGGCATCAGTGGCCGGCAACGTGACAGTGTTGATGCGGTGCACGATGTTAATTCCTGGCCCGTTGGTGGGGTGAACTCTCTCTGCGCTCGAAAAATCCACCAGCCAGAACCGATCCTGCAACACGCTGTAGCGAGCGGAGACAAATGGAGACGAGAGCCGAGCACGTCCACCAGCCAGCGGCCTGTGGATTGGCTAGGCCTATGGAGATGAGGCTTTATGTCGATCCGAGCAGTACAAAGCTGGGAGGAGTGCTCCACAGCAGCGCACAATCGAGTGCCTTCCCAAAGCCAACACCATTTTCCTCTCCATCGATCTGTCTGCATACGCGCATCTCGCTCGCTCTTCGGCAACCACCGGATCTGGAGACCTTCGGTATATACAGTCTCTCGACAAGAATCGAGTGTCAGTTCCGCCAACGTGTCCTGTCTTGGATGGCCGAAATCGGCCGTATGACATAATGAAATTTTGAGATTTCGGAACTGGAATCCACCTGCTGTTGGTATATACACTGTATTTGAACATATTTAAGTGCAAAATATATGCTGGCATATATTTTAAAACTTATATAATTTTCTTTCAATAGTATTAGATATATAATAGTTTAACATACGCGAATATAACAGAATATTTTTGAAAATATTTTGTATGCAATGTAATTTTAGATATCTACATTATATACTAAAAGCTCCAATTCATGATATTTCTGTTATATAGTTGTATCAATGGGTACATTTTTAGAATATTTTGTCACAAACGAGTTAATAACTTTTATATTTTCAAACACAATTGTAAATCCCAACATCATGCGGGAAGACGTGGGTCATTCTGGAACAGTTTTGGTAATTGTGTGATGAATTTGAGAGAGAAAAGCGACGAAAGTAGTTTAAATTGTTAGGTTGTATTGGGCAGATTTGCGATAATTTTAAATGAAAAAATTAAATCTGCAGGAAAATGGAAATGAATATTATTTGTAAATGTTTTTTTAACGATTAATGGTGATTAAGCGTGTTTTATTTCTTTGGTCGTGATTTTTAAATGAAACATCTCTTAGCTTTTCAATTCAAAATCAATGCCCCTGAAAACTGGAATTGACAATTATTGGCATGGAAATACGAAACAACGGCTCACCATTGAGGCTTATTTAAGCTTGATTTCCTATATATTAGTAACCATGGTCTGCATCCTGCCATACTAAATTTGACAAATATTTTTTGTCATTTAAGCATTCTTTTAGCATTTTTTGAATGACATGGCGGTAAATAGTTTAAAGAGATGCCAAATATCTTTGCATATAGACCTCTAATGATTGTTCTTAGGGCAGCATTACATGATGCTCTCCTGTTGCTGGGTTTCCTCTTGAGGATCATCATATTTCCGCCAGATGGATTGTTGCATCTCAGTAAACCGAATACCTCTTATCATGATAATCGAAGGAAATGATTGGCGTTCACTTCCAGTGTCTAAAGCTGATTGCCTATCCTTGTGGGCTTTGCACGCATTGTAACTTAATACTAAGATAAGCTGCATCCTCATTCATGTATTTATATGTATTAACGTACGCCGAGATCTTAATTAGATTAGCAAATTAATCAATCTGAAATTCTTAATGTGTGATGATCGTTTATGCACCCACATTTGGACATCTTTTCAATTCAGAGATCTATTAGTAATTATTATACCGCGACAGCGGGCCATTTATTATCCTCATCAAAAAACCTTTATTAGTCTTGAGTACTCCGAGATACATATTTTCGGATGTTGAAAATACACAAGTTTAAAATCGAAAAACAGCCAATTTTGAGCCCCTTAGTTTTGAATGCTTTAGCATTCATGCTTAGCATTCAAAACTAAGGGGCTTTTTTGTAAATTTAATTTCTTTAGAGATAAATTTTAAGTAAATATTAAAGATTGGGCAATATAAATTCAACAACAATGAACAATGAACAACCATGAGTAATTGAAGCGATACACAATTTCTTTTTTAATGTCTTAAACGAGCAATTTTTCACAATTGTAAATTTGGTAAATTTACAATAAGCATATATATATATATTGTAAATAAGGATAGCTATTGTATTTGTAATTGAATCAATTATTTTCAGATCTTTACTTCTTTATAATTGTTGTAAATACATTAATAATTATTTAAATGGGTTTCTTTTAAAAAGTTTCTTTACAGAATATACAGTTTTGGTTTTCAAATAGGCATGATTCAAATGTAACACAATAGCCCTAAATATGTTAAAATAAATAGTGTATTTCATGGCAAGACATGCATAGGTAAAATATATCTAACTATTTATTGTTCTTTTGATATGTTTATTTCAAAATTCATTTTGCTGTAAGCATTGAATAAGTCTTTTATATTGTATATCACTTGAAAATATCGAATTTTCACATGTAAAAAATTCTCATTGGTCTGATGCACATTTCAAAAATACAAATGGGATATTAAGAATTATGTAAGATTTACTGCTTTAAAGTATGTCTTTATTTGATGTCACGACGACTGTTTAGCAGTCTAATTATTAATTCTCTTTCTCTGTTCATATGACCATGTATAGGTCTACACGACAACTAGATTTAAATTCCTTATAAGATTATGTATAAGCAGATATTCCTTATTTATGGGTCATTTCATTTCCTTAGATGCTTATGCGCAGGGTTAAATTGTAAATTTTATTTAAATATAACATAGCTCGCAATCACATTATGCTCGTTGTTAAAAGGTTTAGGTTGCTCACATATACTGCTTATACTTTAATATATGCAGACATTGGCAATACCCATGCGCGATATAACGTGCAAGTTCAGAAACGTAAAATAGGACCGTTCACAAAGCATCTACTTAACACACGATTTGCAGGCTGGATAAATTATATACCGTGCTCTAAACTCCTTAATTTTGTGAACAATTCTTATAGAATATGCGAGTTCTGGCATAGCGAATACTCTAGATTCAGCATCGATTGATTTACTTGGTGTTTTAATCTCAATGGATTTGGCACATCGCGAACCGTCCTCAAGTGATGCCCCGCGCAATTCTGTGCATTTCATAAAATATTAATACATCAATTTAGATGCAGGCAAATAAACTACTTTTGTTAATTTCTCTAGTTTTTGCAATGCTCGGTTACTCTTTCGATGACGCGATCATTTAGAATATCTGTTATGGTATTATAAAGAGAGGTACTTTACAAGTTGGAAAAGATAGAAAGCCAGCCGCATTGCCATTTTCGTGTTTTTTTCAGAAAGTGGTTTGATAAAAGAGCTTTTTTTTCTGCAAGGGGCTTCCCTGCGAAAGCAATTTATCTCATCTTTCCCTAAGAGGTTTTCTGTACAATCAAGATCCTATAAGATTCCACTTTAGCTTATTGCTCTCGTAAATTTCTATCTTTCGCTGATGATTTTATAGGGATTATTTTGGCCGTAAAAATGCTATTGGAGACCATCATTTGCAGATGATATATATAATGCAGGCTTTGGATCATTACCTAGCTATGAATTTTTTTTCGGAACGCTGCTTAAAAGGTTAATGTAAAATAGTCATTAGATCTGTTTTTGCCCTAGTTTTACTCTCGATTGTTCTGTAGATTTACATTTTTAGTATAACCTCATGTTTTATCTAGTTAACTATAATTTGCGTAAAGCATTTTTTCTTGTATACTCCTATCTTAATGGTGGTTATTAGATGCATGATTATATACAATATGCATGAATGAAAGCCAATTAAACGTTTTTGAAAGAAAAAAAATCGCCATATTTTAACTTTAAAAAAAAATATTCTGACATACATTCTGACATGCTAAAGCTACATGCTAAACTAGGCGTTTGAGGTTTAGAGAGTAAACAAATTTCTAGTCATCAAATATAGAAAAGTACTATATTGCAAGTAGGGTTTTTCACATGCTTCCTTAAGTTACAAACCCCACGATGGTGTTTAAGGCTCCCAAATCTCCTTGCGGCTATTTTAAACCGCCATAATTGGAGCGCTTTATAAAGTAACAATGTTTTATACAGATTTGTGTAAAAAACAATATATATTTTAATAAACATTACAAAGTCTGATTTACAAAATCGTTAAAAATTATAATTACAAAAAGGCTGTTCTTGACCATAGTTTTGGAATTTCAATCTATTTGCTTGCAGGGTTTCGGAGAAATGATGAAAATATTTGTAATGCTAAATTCTACTACCAAACTAATGGGAGTAATTTCTTAAGCAATACTAGTTGTTGCACTTTATTAATTTAATAATACTTTAAAATAAAATCATTGCAACAAAAATAAAAGTGTATTTTCAAACACGTCACTTTGAGCAATGCTTGGGAATACTTGAACTTGTGGACGAAAGTTTTCAAAGTGTCAAAAACGTAAAGCATTATGTGAAATCATGCAACTTATGAAATTTGTCTACTAGATGGTGCATATCACCTGAATATTGTCAATTTTATTGTTTATGAATATAATGTCAATGGTAAGAAATTACATAAAGAAAGCAAATCGTCATACTGCTTCGTGATTTAGTTATGATGATGAAAATAAGAATTACAATGCGCTTAAATTACAGATACTATCAATAAACCACACTATTCAACACACAAAAGCAATCAGGAGTGGCCTGCCACGAGTAACTCCAAGATCTAAAAACAAACACTTAAGGGTTATTTTGTGAAATTACCAGAAAATAAATTGTCAGGCAAATCTTTTCAACATCAGGACAAAAAAAAGCCTTGCTTGGAGAAATGCTTAACCACGTGGACTGCATGACAAGCGTTAATTGCATATTGGCTATTAAATATGTGTCTAAAAACTTATGCTTGCAAAAAAGTGTTTTCCAGAACGTTGTGTTCTGTGTAATTAAAATTAAACTGCAGTAATCTAATGATTTGTCTTTATTGAAAGCAACGTGTTTAAATTTAACTAAAATGCTTTTATACATTGACTGAAACTAAAACAGTAATTGCAATTGCTTATTTATCTATTGGTTTTGCTTTTATATCATAAACTCAGAGTTTAATTATTTTATGGTAGGGAAGTTGGTTTTCTCGCACATGACGTCAGCGAGCAGTGATTGCCATCTTCAGGGGCAACTATTTGATATTGGCTGAATGACTTAAGGAGAAAAAAGTGAAGGAACTTTTGAAAAACGAAGACAGCGATTCATAAAAATAGGGAAATATTCCCATTGTTTCAATCGTGACGTGTGCTTCAGGTAGCATAACCCCCCCTCTCCATGTAATATCCCCATTTGCAGCGTGTATCCGTGTAAAAAGGAAGGGGAACGTCATTGCTTGGATTGTCTCATTTAGCCATTCATGGCCTAATTGAATTACAATTCACAGGAGATATCTTTACTTCTTGATGAATTCGTTGGAAGCGGGCGAGGGTGGTGCAACGAGATTAACGTCTACGGAGGAAGCCCATGGCAGCCATGAGGAGGAGCGAAGAGGCGAATCTGGGCAGATGGATGAGAAGAAAAAAAGAGACAACATTAAAGTCAATTCGGGCAAGCTGAAGAGTAGTTATGGCGTATCACGGCAATGATGTATATCGAGTGGACCCAGGCTCACAATCATGCTATGTGTGCTTAGTTTATGAGAAGACATAGCTTAGAGCCAAGGCAAAACTCTTGTCTCTGATATTATATTCCTTTAGTCCTATGGACATTCGCCTCGAGGGTAGCGAAATAGAGCGTGAAAAAACAATCCTGAGAACCGATGCCATCTCATCTGCCCCAATGAGTCCACCATCGAGCCATTTAGCTTTGCGCATTAAAGGCGATCTGGAGGGAGCTTTAGTTACACCGTAATTTTATATGGGCAACCCATCGGATACGTTATCTTGAGCACGCCTATGCCGATATTTATAGGCGTTCAAACTATCTCGTCTATGTCTTTACCAAATTGAGAAACATAAGGCAAAGAAGAAAAGAACTGCTCATTCACCCAGTGCTAAAATTCTTAACGCAAGCCTTAAAATCATTTTGTAGAATGGTTTTCTTTAACAAAGTATAGTTTGTCAGCATACGCCCACAATTTTGAAAATTATTATTTACCAAAATATTTCTAAATATACGTGTAATTGTTTTCGTTTGCCATTTTTACTTTTCATAAACAGTAAAATTATTTCTATATACATATACAATACCACCTAGCGAAAGTTTAGCATATATTTTACCTAACGGGCAGCTTATTTATTTTTTTATTTAAAAAATGTGACCCTTGCATATGTAGATTTTACAGTCTCTGTAAAGCTGCCCACAAAATTGGTCATTGTTAAGAACGCATCCTCACTTTCAATATATTTTTAGGACATTATTTTGATTATGATTCGGTTACAAAACATAAGTCGTTGAAATGTTATAATTTAATAAATTGTTAAATCTATGCGATTAATGTGATTTTTTGCTTAAAATGTACGTAATTATGTTTACAGATATGTTCCATTGTGTCTAGATTTATAAATCTAGATTAGATAATTCAAAATGCTTCATTTCTGAATTCATTTTAGCGTGCATATAAAAAGGTGACTATTGTTTATAAATGGTCAAAAATCCACGAGGAAGTGACCATTCTTACGATAATTTATGTCCACATTTTAAAGTTAACATGCACTTAGATAAAGATGAAAGAAATGAAATAAAGTGCGTTGCATAATCTTCTATCCGTATTTCTTAACCGATTTTCATTCATTAATTGTCAGTCTTGGATATGCCGTAATGCTTAACCTCAAGAGACCGTATAATTATTTCCCTTATTTGACTTTTAAATTATTCTCTTGATTATAAATACGGAACTTTTTCATTCTTTTAATTGGATATGATATGAATAAATTCGCCTTTAATCTTTATTTTTTTTCTCTTCCTTGTATTTTATGATGGAGAATGCTTCCAAATCCTTTACTTAAACCTATCTTCTATATTAAAGATTATTGCTATGCAAAACTGGTATTACGTTTAATTTATGGTAAATGTACCTGGAACGTTGCTTAATGTGTTGAAAGAATAGAAAGAATAATAAAAAAAATGGGAAAGTCTACCTTCTAATTAAAAGAGAAGCGAAAATTACGAGCCTTTACCTCCTTTTTTGACTAAAAATGAAAATTGCTTTTTAATTGTTTAAGCCTTGCCCTAGGTAAGTTTAGCATCTTAAATGTTAATAGCTTGTGCATGACGGTGTTAACTTACTGTATAAAACTTTTTGTTTCGTACTTTTGATCTAAAGATATAAAATTGCTTGTTTCAGCCTGACTCGAGCATAGAATGTTTTCGATGTCATATATAATGTATAAAATTTACATTTTTAATCATGATATTGTTTTATATTACGCATAATTTTGCTTATCTTGTTGAAGTAGACAGGTTTATCCTGTCAAATTGTCTCACTTATTTTGACAAGCATATGAGCGTTTACGCATACTTTCAATTTTTTTCGGTACTAGATAATACTGCAAACGACTACATGATACTAACATTTTATTTATAGAATTTCGAATAACTTGAAAGTGTGAACCTCCTTAGTCTACCTCAGAGCTGGTTCCAACATGTTGAAAAATGGTGTGTTATGTAATTACTGTTGGTTGTTTTGGTATAATATTAAAGGTATCACTAAATAATGTAGTAAGTACAGGATTAAGCTATTTAGTATTAAGTATTGATAATTACTGCCAGAGGTTCATGATGAATTTGTGTGGCGCCGATACATACTTTAGTTACACAATTTAGATCAAAATGATAAGGAAAATACATAGAAATGATTTATTGGTTATCGTAATGCTGGTATGTGCGTTTATACATTTAAATTGTTTAAATTTCTATTTTTTTCCAATCTGATGCAATTTAAATATATAAGCCAAATTTTAAAATTTAATTCATTAAAATATTTAGCATTTATAATTGTTTTTTGCGATTTAATGGAATATTGTGGGTTTAACATGTGAAGTGTAATTTTATATTGTAAGATCAACTATTTATTTAACATGGTTTTATCCTGTTGACATTTCAAATTAAATTTACTTAAACGTAATTGCACCGTCATTATTAGTCTAATCCAAGTAATAAAAGTCATTAGTTTAGGCAGATGTTAAAGCAAAAGTCCAATGTTCTTCAATTTTTCTATTTTCCCCGACACAAGTATATAAAGGGCTTCATATTGCGTTCAATTTTCGTATTGGCTATGCAGTTGTGACAAATTATGTTAAATAATAGATTTTCGTTCATTCGCGAAACGAAATATATTTCAAATTTACTCTTGGGTACACACATGTCCTTTTCCTCGGAAGGATTGTTGATTTTTCACTTCTTATGCTGTATGCCTCGCTCATAAATGTTTTACTTTCATAAAAAGCTAAGCCCAAGATCCCCTCTGCTGCCCACCCCGCACTTGTTTCTTCTTTCTAAGTGCTGACGATTGTACTAATGCGTGACTTGAATCGAATATTAGCTATAAAAATATAGAGGGAAAAAAAACGCGCATTATTCTGGTAAAGGCTCGCTGTGAAAAATCGTGCGTGAAAAGATTTTAAATTCTCATCTTTCTTATAGACCAAGTTTGAGTGTCCTCTTTCCCGTACTTTCAGCTATGAGTTAGGCCTATGCACACTACGATTCTTAAGGAAGCGAGGCAAAAAATAAGGAAAAAGAAATGAGCAGAAAACCCAACGTTTGCGGGGATATTTTTTTTCTAACAGTCGCATTGATTCGTTGCCTAGAAATTATTTTTCGTTTACCCAAGTACTGCACATGTCTATGCCAAGGCGAATGCTGATTTCTTCAATTTGATTATGAGAATTACATTGCACGGCCGCCAAACGGGGGTCGGCGCCTCATGGTTCTTATTGGGAAACCTCGCATCACTAATGCAAAATATGGCTCTGATATAAAAAGATAGAAATACAACACTTTTCGCATAAATACGCTCCATTCTCCATGAAGTGCGATGGGAGAGCGAGTCTCCGTTCAGGCGCTGGCCCATATTGCAGAAAAACGCATTTAATGTGATTGTACTTAGAACAATGGAAATCCGCCTTGCATAATCTTAACGATTTTTTGTGATGTTGAATATGAGGCTCTGAACACTGATATCCAATTCTTAGAAATAGTTGGAGATATACATTGGAAAATCGATATTAAGATTACTTGATATACTCCCAATGATGCACACCAAATGTATTTGTCAGTGGTCCTCCAAATATTTTGGAAAAGTTAGCACCATAGGACATTTTCAAATGCATAGCGAACCGGAATTAAAAAATTTTGACTGTGATTTTCAGACATTTAGCCGTGTAGGTAAGAATTTTATATTGCTAACCTGTTGTTGAGCCGATAAGTTTTAAAACTATGCTAGTTCGCAGGGCTTTTGCATCGACATAGTTAATTTGAAATGTTTTAGGCTTCTAATACTTATTTTAATTGCTAAATTATTTTTTCACGTGAACAATTGATTGTCCACTAGGATCTAAGTTTGAAAACATTTGTTTATTTATAAAAAAAACTAAATGTACTTGAAAACAAAAAAATTATCTAACTTCCGATATCTATATTTTAAGGTTTTATAAAGAGGAAAAAACGTTTTTCGAGGCCGTATAAGTTTTTTTCAAGTTTATTTAATGTTTAGTAAATAAATAAAATATTTTAAAAAAATGTATATTTCAAAGCCGGGTTGACAACAAATTTCAAACGGGGGAAATAAATGTACTACTTATTAATATTTCATGCAAATATATGTAATTCGTTTGCATGCTGGGCAAATGTTTTAGGTCGGCTATAAAAATGACAAGGAAGTCTTAGTTGACATTTTCAGAAAAAAATTAGATGACATATAATGAGGTTTTGTCCCCACTTTAATAAAAATATTTTAATGGAAAAAACGGGGGGAAAACGAGAATATTGAGCATATTTTAATTATTTCACCCTTTAATTCATTTTAACCGACTTTTCTTCTTACTACTTACTACTAATTACTTATGTAATTTGTTTTCGAAAAAAATGATCAAAACTAATGAAATATATTCGTTTAGGAAGAATTACGAACTATTTATAAACTGTTCACAGACAGGGTCTGACCCGCAGATCGTAGATTAATAAACCGTTTTACATTGTATATGGCATAAAGTAATGTCAGTCGAATAAAAGCGTGTCTGGTATTTGTGAAATGTCAGTGTCCAATTTATAAAGAGGCCCAAGAATTGAGACTTTCGAAGTAGTCATAAAATGGCATTTCAATAGCAGTTCGCAGAAGCTTTGGATTCTTGGTATTTGCATGATAATAATCCATGCAGTTAAATATTCATAGAGTTGCGTGTACGCTTTTTTAAACTAAAGTAACTGTAGTTTTAGTCCAAAAAATACATTAACATTTCAAATGCGTGGCAATGTCTCCGTAATTACAGTCATTTTTTCTTTATCTGCAATTTAATAGAGATGCCAAACAGTTCACCGTCGAAAATTGTATAAAGGCGAATCCCAGTCAATGTTTTTTTGATACAAATGTATTTCGAATGTATCTGCAAAGCGTGGAAATATCATATACATGTATTACTCTTATATACAATTTGTGGTTCGTCACGATCGTCATATTGAATTAATATTAACCCACTTACGCTGGCTGGTAATCGAGCTGAAATAGATTTAAACCAATATATGTGTTTAAAATGCAATTAAAAAAACTTTAAAAAGAAAGTAGAACCTGTATAAATATACGAATGAAAGCAGTAATATAATTTCAGAAACGATGCATTATATTTTTCCACAAGATGACAGTGTGTGACTCTTTGATTGGGTTATTTAATTGTTGTTAATTTTAATAGTATACTGTATCTTAATGATATTATTCGAGGCATATTAGATTTCTTAAAGACTATATATGTATTTGCAATATCGATTTATGAACGTATCAAATTATAAGATTTGAGAAGTATGTAAGTTATTGTTTAATTGAATGATTTATTGTCAAATTCACTCCCAGTATGAAAAAAGTTGTTAAATCTTGCAAAACTAATTCGGTTTAATATTAATAAATTGCATACGAAATGATCTTAGCAAAAATTTTAGGTATGAAACTTATTTAATACATAAAGTATACATGCAGATGTATGTGCACAGTAGAATCCGTTCAAAATACATCTATACCTAATACCTTGCGTTAATATATTCAATTAAATATGTCCTTAAATGAACATCTGTAATTTGAATTTGTGGAAGCGCACCAACGAAATGTTTCTTTCATTTGATTATATTTAACATCGCGTATTAGCTACAGGGAGCATTGCTACATTGTTACGCTATGTTGCGATAATGTTTATT
Source organism: Rossiulus vilnensis (assembly GCA_034700785.1). NCBI lineage: Eukaryota > Metazoa > Arthropoda > Diplopoda > Julida > Julidae > Rossiulus > Rossiulus vilnensis. Next base: position 51,347 of record JAQIXS010000034.1, read on the forward strand.
ACTTCTTCGGTATGTCTTTTATGGCTTGGGCCTGACGTCTGATGATATGTGGATGTGACACCATGCTCGGTTAGTAATCCAACGCAATAGGAAGTCCATCAGATATTAATTACAGTATTTAGAAGATTAATGTAACATTTTGACAAGCAACGGTCGCAGATGACGGTCGCAGTTGAATGGACACCAAAAATTACTGATCTCATTAGCTTCTTCCAGGTCTGATTACACATCTATTGTCCGCCATCATCTAATTCACTTTACAGCCTCCTCCAATCGATATCCACAATGATCTTTGTAATTCACTTAAGACCCCCCGTTGACGAGCGCCAAAACTCGTTCATGGGCTGCAGGCCATCCCCCCTACCATCATTGTCCCTGTAGTCCCTTTCGCTTACTTAATTGGGCGATGTATCTCGGGCCATTTCAGCCCCCAACTGCACTGTTTGACCCAGTTTTAATCAACATAATGTTGAATTTCCGAAGAATAAACTCTGATAATCTGCATGTAATCCCAGCCTCTGACAAACGTTGTCACTTGCTGGCAACATAGTTGATGTGGTCACCCAAGCAGTTAGCGGCCCCCTAACCCCTTGCCTAGTTCATAATTCATCTTCGCCCAACCCCCTCTCCGTCCCCTTTTCCCCTCGGCTTGATGCCCTCCCTTTATTGTTTGCATTGTGCAGCCCGTCCTGGTGTCATAAACCAACAGTCTTTTATGAATGGTGCATACGCATCAGGCCTAATTCGCGCGTTTGGACAAGGGCCTGAGGATCCGTGTTTCATACGATAAAGACCAATAACATCACCATCAACATCCATTATTTGAAAATGGATTAATATAACCTTTAGTTAAGAAAGGTGGTGTTATTATTGCCAGCTAACCTATAATCAACTTTTTCTGTATCTGTTGTGTTGCATTATTATACATTTCTGTACTGTTGTTTAAATTTAAGCACCAACATTTTTCTATTCGCGGCCGCTGTTTGTGTTCTTTCTTAGTCACTGCAGAAATTGTGCAAGCTGTTAAAGGCCATACTAAAAGGATGCCCACCATGCAAAACAAAATTAAACATTTTTGCTTCAAATACTTATTATTATTGCTGGATTTTTACCCAAGTGTAGAAATGGATGTCCACTAGGGTCGGAGTTATTTTTTCTGTATAATTTTTGAAAAAATGTCACGTTTAATATAAGAAAATAAACGTGAAGAAAAAACGTTATGTGGTCCCTCGAAAAGGATTTTTCCTCTCAATAAAACCCAAGGGGGTTGCATAGCAGCTTTTTAAAATTTATTTAATTTTTAAAAGTAAATGGGACATTTTCAAGTCATTAGAAATTACTCAGACCCTAGTGGGAGACATGTCGGACATTCTTTTGGCTGAATCATAAGACCCGGGTGTGTGATGGCATAATTCTGATGCCTCACTCTATACTAAAGGACTTTTGTCATAAGATTTATTGCTATACAATGTCTGAAATAATATGATTGGTGTCTGTAAGTAAGATGTGAGAAAGTCGATATTTGCTGTCTCAGTTTAAGTTTTGTTTCATATTACTTTTTTTTCCACAGGATTTGTTTCCTTGACCTTTAATAATTTGCATACAATCGAAAATCATTTTTTTAAAGCTTTTATCAGCTTCAAATAGATGATTTTTTCGACTTAGTTATAGCATACAGTATGCATGCACATGCAGAATTGTCTAAGTCAAGATTTTCCCTAAATAATGCTACTGCGTGTGTAAGTTGATACGTAGAGTGGCTGAATAATGCCTAGTCCTGCACTGGTCAGTTTCTTCGGCCAATGGCTGTCATGAAGACGGATGGATTCACGATAGTTAGAGCAGTTGATGCATAATGGCCTGAGGGAAACGTTTTCAGAAAATCAATTTTATTTCCAGTGAACGTCGGCTTCCAATCATTTAATTTTATGCTAAGATCCTTTTCCGACTAATTCAAGTACATGCATTCCCCTGAAACCATAAAAACACGGAAAAATGACCAATGAGAAAGTGACCAATAGATTCTAACTTTGATTTACTGGTCGTGTTTACCCTTCTTAGAGTGCCTCTTATACGTAATGCCGGTCAAGCCGAAGTGTCTTTGGACGCAGGACAAATGATACAAGCATAATGTATTGCTACTTTTCGGTCTAATTTTGTTTGTTTGGATGTACCAGTGCGTCGTCCTGTTTAGTTCAATTGGCCACGTGTCCAACCTACATGATGCACGACCGTTAAGAGTTGTCCTGTAAGTGCTCTAGTGTAGTCTACAAGAGTACCTGATTGCATTCGTTGCGAGCTAATGACATTGTCCACTAAAGGGTCATACAAATGGTTTTCAAATAAACTGGACGCTATGTGCTATATATTCAACCAAAAATTCAGCAATGCGAGAAATCTCTGTGAAGTACGTTAACATTTTATTACATGTAATAGTTAGTCAAAACCGTATATTTTGGTAGAAAAATGTCATACATTTAGAGCTTTTTTGAAAAATAAGTTTACCACGAGAAAAGGCTCTTATTCCCTTTGGAACTTTGAATAAATGCTTTCGTATATTTCAGGTGAAAAAGCAAATTGGTATATCAATCAGAAGCCGCATTTGATTGGTTTTTTCATCAAGCGTCTTCCTCGTAACCAATCTCAGCTAATTTCTTCTTTATGTTGTTGGTCGCACATTGAAAAAGTAACTTTTCCTAAGATGTTGCCGGTAGTTTTGTTTTGTGAATGCTTTAGCAATGAATTTGATCACAAGTTGAAAAAAGTGCAAAAGCTGGAATTCCAAAGAACGTTTTTGTAAAAATTTAAAAGGTTTCAAGGAGCTATTTCAACTATATATTACTTAAATTAGAATGAAAGAATATCGTAAAAAATTCTTTATAGTTCCACTTTAAGAGAAAGTTTATGGTAAACTTTGAGGTAACTTTAAGAAAATAATTATATTTTAAGAAACTACGGTTAATAACGATTTCTAGATTAAAGATTTTATAATAGCAAGATTTTCTTAGAACTCACGAAAATGTATGCAGTTCGTGACAATATTAAAGAAGTTAATCCTAACCTACGTAATTCATCAAAACATTATTATTTGTAATTAAAAAAATTAACGATTTGTTGTAACTAAATATCTTCAGATATTATATAATATACTGTTTATGGTGATCGCTTAATAATTTAAATTAAAAATAAGATTGTTTTTTTCCTAAGTCTCCGGTGGTGTTTCGCCACAGAATTTCCACATATTCATGTATTCTCTTGCAGCATTTTTCATCTCTGCTGCTAGATCAAGTCTTTCTTTGTGTCTTATCCGTTTGTCAACCCTCTCATTGATTCCCTCATTTCAGTTGCTGTACATCCCCCACCCAGTTGAAGTGTATGTTTACAGTTGGGTTGTTGGGTGTGTGCCTGCGCAATGTATGTGGACAAAATTTTAAAACTTCTTTGCAATTACCAGCTTGTACTCGAGGACGCTTCATGCTTGGCCAAGTTGAAATTCAACGTTCACCACACAGAAGCGAAAGTTGCTCTGTTTACCGAGAACAATGCACTAATTGAACGGTATGGCGTGAAGGGTTGTGGGTAAATTGTTGAAGCTCAACTGTGTGCAAGGCTCACACCTATTGGAAGCATTTTAGTGTTGTAAAAGTTCGTGTTTCACACTATCCATCAAAATTTGAAGTTATTGATATCTTCAACATTTTTGTTGGTGTATTAACTTTACTGCTTATTTGGCAGTGGTTGTCGTAAGGTGCATGGTAAATTGTTTGTTAATCAAGACTGTGTAGTTTTAGATTATTTAAAATAATTGCAGCGGATGTATTTGCTAATTAATTTTTGTCAATCAAATATATCAACAGTCTTCACAAATGAATTCATTACAATCATTTTTAACTACATATTTGAAAATGTAATACATTCATGTAATTCATCAAACAGACAAAATATAGTTTTCAAATGCTGGCGATATTTCATTGGTTCAGTTTAATCTTATATTGAAATGTGTTAAGTGTTATATTGCACTTTCACAGAAATACCTTGAATTTAACAATTGTGTAAGCGACTATTTAGAGAGGTTGTTAACTGCTAATTAAATGTGGTATATGGATTTCATATTGTTACCTTACATTATTTCATTGCTGATAGTAATGAATCCTATTGAAATTGAATGTTTTATCACGAATACATAAAGAGATTCACATGAAAAAACTGTTTAAGACGAATATATAAATGAAGTTGAACTGATCAGTTGGAAACAGCAGTGTAAATTAATATAAAGATTCCATTGAATAGAGCTTGCGGCAAAGAAAATATGAATAAATTAACATTTTTGTCAATATGTCATCCTTTATATCATATTGACGTTTTGCAACTATTAAATTCGAAGTCGTCTTGCAGCACTTTATATTTTATTGATTCACCAACCACTAGCAGATGCTATAAAGAACATGATGCACTACCGGTATATGATTTCATTCCAAGAACATTGCATCTAGCTACTGTCGCTTACTTGTATATAACAGAACAGCAGAGCTAGAAAAGTACCATATTGCATGGCCGTCTCTTCACCAACAGTTTTGGCTACCATTAACTTTTCAAATGAGCACACGTGCTGTTACTAATGTTTCTAACTGGCAAAGTCGAAAGACCGAGGCAAAAAAACCCTGATCTACTGTAAGTGTTGTGAGTAATGACGAAGTAAAGAAAACCCAATCTCAAGATAGGATGTTAATCAGTTCGGGTAAAGAACAATGTTGGATTATTTAATTTGCTTACAATTAGGGCTTGGTTTGCGGACGAGTTCTGCCGAGGTCAATTAACTTGATGGCGTCTTACGATGATGGCCGGCCAGGAAACAACGCTCATGATTTTGCTGCTACTTCTTGACCATGCAACGACAATCGCAATTAAACCTCTGCACACATGTCTGAACGATCCCGTCATTCGCGAAATTGCAAGTTCAAAAAGAAAATGACCATATAACAACTGTTTATAAGACATGAATTGCCATATCTTGAGTTACATAAACATTTTTTTTAAATGTAAGAGCTTTGATTTTTCGCTAGCAGTTTACTCGAGTAGGCCTACATGTAAGTTAGGAGTTGAGCTATTACTAGTATGTCCTTTAGGAATTTTGCTCACAAATAATACGTTGGTAACTAATTTGTAATGAACACATTTAAACTTCTGGTAACAAATATACGTAATGCTTATCAGCATTTTGGTCAATAATAAAAATATTCGTTTATTTAGTGCAGTAATATTTCTTGAAATATATGGCTTCAATGATGTAACATACTGTGATGTTCAAAAGGTTTTTTAACTTGAGCCAAGATTTTCGTTTCTAAGTTTGACTTGAAGAAAATGCATAACATTGTTTAATACTTTTTCAAGTTACTTTTTCCATAGCGAATGCTTTTCATTGATAAGTGAATCGTTTTCGATTTTCTAAACACACTGTATAACTTATAGTTAAATTCGTTTTGATGAAGTGTATAAAGTTTGTTGGCCTGAAAGTCATTAATTAATGCGTTGCTTAAAATTTCTAAAATTCGCTTGACGTAAAATTCGTCGAACAAGTGAAACAACAGCCCGTTTGTTGCATTTCCTTATCCTTACTTTCTCCTTCACTCTTTTTCTTGTTTCCTGAACTCACGATGCTTGATTTTTCTGTGCCATTTATTGACATAGTCGAGAGGAACAACCCACCTATCGCGAGAATTCTTTTCCTAATATTTTTTGATTTTTCTATAATCAGCATCAAAGTGTCGTTTAATCTTTAAATTTCCTCTTCGGTATAAAAGAGTCGAATGAACACTACGAAATCTTGTGACTGGCGTGTTTGCAATTGAATTACTAATTTAGGTCCCATCCATTTGAGCAACGTGTGTTCGCCGTGGACAAGCGTGTTTGTTAGCGTGCATCCAGGCAGAAAATCGGCGTTCACGGCACACAGCAACTGCAAGGTCCTCAAGCGAAGCAATTGCTTTGTCAATTAGCCCCTCTTTGACTTAACGGTTGTTCTCTAAATTCAATTGTCATTTATCAAATAATTTGCACTGTCAAAAGGCTTCTCTCCAGAACCAGTGTGCGAATCCCCACTCTCGAAATAGATTTTTGCGGGGCGTGCAAACAAAACTGATCTATAGTATGTAGCCACCTGTAAACTCGTACAAAAATAACCTAGCTAAGAATTAATACTCAGGAAATTCAAGCGCAACGTGAAGTTGTATGGATGGTTTCACAGTAACTCACTGGTCCAATTTATCATTAAAACGCGGATTAAAAACTTATTACTTCTGAAGGTTAAAGTATACTAATAAACGTTAATATGCATTGGCCTGATATCTGTTAATTGTTAGTTTAATTGATGGGATTAAATCGTCGGTCATAGTTTATATACCCATATTCCTAGCAATCCTTGTAAGTTGTAATAATACATTTTTTTGTGATAAATTGAAAAGAATTTGTGCAGCAATTCAAATTTATTTCCAATTTTTCATTAAAACATGGATTAATCAATCAAGGAAATACACAAAGAGCATTAATCTCTCTTGCCATATATTGCATATGATTATATATGATAATAACATTTATTGAAAGTGCATTACGAGTCTATTGAAGTCTGTGTCGAATGGATTAATTGTTACAACTGTATATACAAGTAGCTGAATACCAGTTTGTTGATCACTATTCTACACTTACTAGATAAAAAAATTTACTCCATGCCCTAAAATTCCTCACAACAAAAAACTATTAGTTTCGATGATGATTTTTTGGTTAAAAAAATTGCGCAAAACTATCATTGTTTTTGCTGAACTTTTTTGTTTCTAGCTTCTGGTCAGTTTCATTCCTTGCCAACCATCCGTTTTTTCAAGCTGCTTTCCTGCCCTGCACCAACAACCAACGTTCAAAGTTATCATTTTCCGGGATACTTGATTGAGTAGCTCCTATGCCTGTTGTATTTTCGAAGCAATATAAATTAATGGTACTTTAATAATTCAATCCGCTACATTCTCCTACCGTTTCAACTGTATGATATGCGCTCAACGTGCCATGTAACTGATACATGGACGTGTGAATCACGAGTCCGTCAGTAATTCCCTGTTTTGGCTAAGCGTGGGAAATCATCCGAAGGATTTGGCCCTTCGGGAGTCTCCAATTCAATTTGTTCCTCTTTAGTTTCGTTCGCGCCTCTTTCCATGGCTGCCATTTCTGCTATCGCGAACGTATTCACCCCAGTGCCTCATTTTAGTCAAATGATTTTCGGCACACTCCTAAACACGATCATTTACCCGCTCAACCTGAAATCTATCCATTTCTGCTTGATCCGACGTTGGGATTAGTGCTTCGTTTTATTCTCCCCCTGCAGCCGCCATCTTTTTTTCTCTTTTTTTTTTCTTCTTGCGTTTTGCACAAAGCGTGCCCATCTTTGGCTGCTTAAATTATGCATTAATATCGAATGAGGCGCGATGCACATTGTTATTCAGCCGAAAGTTAAAGGATTCGTTGCGACAGTGTTTTGCACCAGCTTTTTTTTCTGCTGCAGCATACCGTGGATAATTTTTTCCTCTCTCGAATATTCAAATTTTCTTTCGACGTTGAGAGATTAATACTTTTCCAATGGGTAGTTTGGGTTCGCGCGCATAGCTTTCTGGTGCAAACTGTAGTTAAAATCAATCTCGCAGAATGAATTTGCGACATGTTTATTGCCGACACGAGCGTGCTTTAGTTATGAAAAAATGATGCCGGGTCTATATTTTCGCCCGTTAATAATTCTTTAGCTGTTCATACATTTGTCTTCGATTAAAAAATCCCTTTATGTCGTTGCTATTGCTGTTGTCATAGATGAAAATTTAAATTCTGTTAAAAATATCGAGATGTACAGCCATTTAATGTAAAGCGTAAGCTATTGTAAGGTAATACGTTTTGTCAAGCATTTATATTAGTACAACAAGCTGAGCCTATATTTAAAGAAATTTCGTATATATTTATTTTCTCGATTTAATGAATAAATTCCGTTTTTCAAGAGAAATTTTATGAGCATTTTTTATTTAAATAACTTGCCGGTTTGTGATAGTCTCGCGTTTCTATTGGATTTTTATCGTTAATTGTACTGGCTTTGTTCATTCTAATACATGTATTTATTTGTTTTATTGAAACCAAGTAATCTTTAGAATTAAAGTTAAAACGAACACCTGTCTATAAACACTGATATTGGATTATTATTGTTATTATTGGTACAGTAATATTCCTATTTGATAATTCGCAGTGGATACATTCGTCACTGTTGCTCTTACGTGTTAAGCATATTAGTGAATTTGGTGAAATAATTCAACCATGAGCGAACTTTTCAACAACAACTCATCACTAAGACCTAAAAAGTTAATGAAACTCGAAATGTTAACTTACGTGCGCTCATCTTGTCATATAAAAATAAGTGCTGAAGTACTTTACCGCATACACACCGCTGAATTTTTCATACTCAAAACGGATTTCCAAGCCTCTTGCAGGTGGCTGCATCAAACCTATTCGCTCCAGCTGATCGCTCGCTTGTTAAATTAATATTTGTGCCCGTACCTTTTTCCAAACATAGTCATTCATTTCCCGACCTCCTCTGGGGCTACTTTAAACAATGTTCTCCACGCCGGTGCATAACAAGTTCTCTCTCCCTAACTGCACCACGCTTTCTTCCATTGTTAATTCAATGTAGACACACTTGTATAGTGGCTTACTTTAATGTTCGCTAGTCTATAAAAAAGTACTCATGCGCTAAGTGTGCGCGGATATTCATAACTCGTGTTTTGTTATTGGTCGCCCAGGTCTCTCTATCCAGGGCCTCCTTGCGTGGATGGAGGTAGGGAGAGAGTGGATTTCGTATGAATAAACTATCCCCCTGGACCAATACAAATATGAAGAATAAGTAATGGCTTCTCATTTCCATTCATTACGTAACCATCTGGTTATCACGTGCTCGTTACGCTCGCTCTAAATTCATTTTTTTAAGGGGGATGGCGAGAAAATGGCTCCCCATCCCCTCCATTTTTCACCGTTGTAAAAAGTGTGGGAGGAGCTGTGCGCTCGTACATAATGGCAAGTGTGGAAGATTGGCAATTACAATCAACATTTGGGAGCTAAAATAAACGACCTGTAGCGGAGGGATGCAGCCATAAGCGCGTTATGGCCATCCATTAATGCTCTTCCAGAGTTGAATGCTAGCTGAAGCAGGTTATGGGAAGACTCGCCATCTCTTGCCAAGATGGGTTCACTTAATAAAGTCGCTTAGGCTGAGCGTGAGTGAGACCTAATTGGTAAATGATGGAAACTCAACTTCGTAAATCAGCAAATGACAACACTCCGCGTTAAATTCAGTTTTAATCAAATTCACCTTTTTATGGGCCTAATTAAATATTTATTAATTACGAGCTTGCATTTGCGAGCGTGTTATAGATGCAATTAAGGCTGCGCTCAGACATCGGTCTTAGCTGCTGCTAGCGCTTCTAATTGGGCAGAAATTTGTGTGCGCTTATCGGAATAATAAATGTGTTGCGTTGGCCTGCTTGCACCACAGTGCACTCTTTCGCCGCCAAGATTCGGTGGTATCATGTTATCATTTGCCGTATGCGCATCTATTGCGATTCATAATCGTCGGACTAGCGGTATTGTGCATGTTAGAATTCCTTATTTCACTCGCAATTATTTCTTTAATATGAAAAATAAAAATAATAGGAATTATTTTGTTATCATGCAGCTTGTGCTTTGCCCCTGTATTTCGGTAAACCAATCGAGCATAGAAGTAATCTATCGTGGCCTACTTTAAGGGGCTTGTCTAACATTGAAAGCTAGTCGATAGGTGGCGTTGGGCACGTGAAAATTCGTGATTTGAGGCGCTTTTTCACGCTGTCCCGTAAAATTCAAGCGGTTTATTCTAATACAATTTTTTCAGTTTGTGTATTGAAAATATTCATGCTCCCGAAATCTTCTGTAAAGTTTCGTAAGTTTTTGTATGTGTTTTTAATATTTTTTAAATGGTATTGTCAAGCAAAGCATGCTATGTGTGGAGGTTTACGAACTCCTACGAAGGTTCCCAAATCCTCCCAGTGGAGTCTGCTTGTTATACCCACAGTATTAATAAAACAATGAGAAATTCAACATTTCTAAAAATCTAAAAGTTAAATTCAATTTAAGTAGCTACTCATCAACTTACATAATATCATTGTATGACCTTACAGCTCCTTACATCATGCCTTCATTTTCCCACCGATTAAACCAAGATTCACTACATAAAATCATTTTCCAACTTGTTGGAACCAGTTTTGAAGACTGTTGGAAAGTACAGATAATTTTTTTCTTACCATATTCCGCAACTTTTTTGTCATCAAATTCAACCTATCGATGATTGAACGCAAATTATTTTCCACTTAAGGAACATTAAGGACTTACCCTGTGCATCGACAGGTATGGGGAACGTCACATTTTCTTTAATACTAATCTTGTCGAAATGAATTCCATGACGCTCAAGATAGTTGACTTTGACTAGAAGCCACAATTTATCTTCATGTGCTGAAGTTTTTTTTGCATTTATCTTTTCCATATCATGTCATTGCATTTACAGAAGAAGAGAAATTAAGTTTTTTAAATGGATGTTTGATCGACTAAGTGATGTCAATCCATTTGAAATGTGTTGGATGGCTTGTTTGACTTTTAAGAAAGTCATTTCTTACATTCGATAAAAATCCCAATGGCAAGAAGATTAAAGTAAAATTCCATGTATGTGTAAATTTAAACAGTAAAGCTGCTATTATTTGTATAAATACATTACAAAATCAAATACACTGGCAAATGAGAGGTAATAGGTTGATTGCATCAGAAAGTCACGCGATTGAATAACTACGTAAAATTTAATTTAAAAAAAAACGATTTTTCATATTGTTCACGTTTATCATGTTATCAAAGTTATATTGTTGAGCAAACAGCCTACTACTGTGCTTCAAAGTCATACATGAAATAATGAGCGTTATTTACTCTCCGTTTTGAATGGCTTCCAGACTTGCTAATTAAATTAAAATTCACTATAAACTTTAAAATTTAAACGTGCATAATAACGTTTGTGAACGTTTATATGAACGTTATATATTATTATAGAAATGTTGAGATAGTATTTAATTTCAAAATGCATTCAGCAATGTTTTTAAACAGTGGAATAATTTAAAATGCATTTTTAAATGTATATTGCAATGCATTTTATGTGTCTCAATTTAAATACATTTTATGTGTCTCAATTTAAATACATTTTAAAATATGCTGTCAATACATTTCTTTTTAGTATGAGCTTTCAATGAATGTGTGTAAATTCTTTGGCACCTTCGGCTCACCCTGCATATCGATAAAGTTATGGGACAACGTCCCAATTTCTTGGAAATAGAGCGGAATGCTTCACAAACTCGGATATTTTAACGGGTAATAAAAATGACCGATTTTAGCCCGAAAGAATTAAGTGCAGAAAGGGGAAGCCCCAACGCAAAAGCGAATTCTAACGCCACTATTTTTATTTCCGTTATGCTTGCATCCATCTTTTCTGCGATCTCTGGAGCATAAGGAAGACGCTTATAGAGACGTGGGAGTACGTAGTAGCTCTCGGAGTTGGTAAAGCAGCGTCTTAGTGTCGCGCATTTGCGATCAGGTCTGCGCGGCGAAGAGGTGCTGCTCAATTCTGCGTTAACTGCACAAGATCTCGTCAAATATTGATAAAACCACCAGCCAAGTTAATTGAGAGGAGGCCGCCAGGCTGAACGCAGTTGCGGCGCTGGAACAACGTGTTTATGGCGGGAAAAAACAGCCTACGGCCAGGCGCATGATGAACATTTTCCACGGGCCTCTTTTTCCCAAATGAAAATGAAAATCCTATGAATATTTCATATGCGCTGCAGCGCAAACCCGACGTCTTCCGGTGGCTGCTAATCTGCGTCTAAATAATTAAAGGATTTCCTCTGGGGCTCCTCGCTCACTTGCACGTACCAAAAGAAATCGGCTGGGACAGGCACCAATTTGCTCGCATTTGTCAGCGATTCTGCGCTCAAATAAACAAGACCAATACAAATGGCGACCGGTTAAGCCTAGCTCGCTTCTGAAATTTGCAAAATTTAGAGGCTTGAAGTGAGCAGCTGAAGATCCACCATCTAAAGCGTGAAAAATTCCAGGATCCAAGGAAACCCTGTGGCTGGCTCCAATTTCGATTTAGCTAAGATCATTTGCGAGGGATGAAGTATTGCTTCCCAATCACAAATGCATGCGCTTGAAAACTGTACGTGATGTAACCACTGAGTAGAATAGATGTTTTGTTTCATTTGTTTATCTCTTAAATGAAATAACATGCCTGATTGAATTTTAAAAATATCCTGAAATAATTATCAGAAAATTTCAATTGTGAGTGCATATAGAAAACATGTAGAAACTACTTGCATACCGGCAACTGCTATTCTGATTATTCTGAAATTGGTTAGACGATTTAGTTTTATCCGAAAACTTCTAGGGCGTATGGGGGAAAGGGAAAAATACTATTTAACCTAATTTCTGCTAACTTTGAAAAAATAAAAATTACCGTTTTTCTTTCATATATTTTTAGTACGCTCTGTATTGGATTGTTCCGAATCCTAAACGTAACAGCCACATATTTTCTCTTCAGTAGTATTTGAAATACTTGATAGAGCTTACCATGTTTTTCAATATTGATATTCCATGAGTCCAAGACCAATATCTTACGGAAGTTAAGATTAAATGTCAGTCTCAACAAGTGTACATGTATATGATATTTTTACAAAACCGCGATTTCTAGGCTATATTGAATTATGTCCTTCTTCGGGTCATTTTTGTCTAAAATTGAAGTCGTAAATATTACATTACCTTTATTCCGGGATTGAGTAGATGTACATGGTGTATCATTTTATAAAAAAAATGATCCATATAAAATAAAAATCAATAAAATCCATAAAAATATGATCCAAAATAATAAATTGTCATAAATAATTTTCTGGGGAAATTTTGAAGCACAAGGTATTCTCAAAAGCCTCTGCAAATGATAAACTAAGAGTAGCCTATGTTAATTGTAACTTGTCAAACATGGCTTAAAAATGGCAATGCACAAATGTCCCTCCTGTACGAAGATTGAGTTAAAAACGATAGGTCTACTGGAATCAGATATGCTTAAATTAAATCAGGTTTTTCAGCAAATCTCCAAAAACGCATAACTTTCAGTTGGTTTAACGATGCGGGCTTGAACTCTTCCCTAGGGTTACAACTAAGGATGCTCGCAGTCAGGCTTGTCATTCTTACTCTTTGTGTTTTATTTCCTGGCAAACTAGCCAAGAGGAGAGCTCACGATGCCACGCGTGGGTTTCAATTGGTCCATTAAACACCCGAGACGTTTTTAAGAGGTTTCAGTTTCAGGCTTAAAAGCCCATAAACGATTCACCTCAATTTTCTACGTTCAAATAGATGACGGCTTGAGCAGGAGAATTACTAGGTATCTTTGATGTACACGCTCGCCTGCAATGATCAACAGAAAAGTAATTACGATAATGGAGGCCTGAGTTTTTCGATTGGCGGTTGAGAGAATTGTAGGCGAGATAACTCCATCTTGAAACTGGCTCTTGTCTGCCGGAGGACTCGGATGAAATCGATGCAGTTCTTGGCAATGGTTTTTGCTGCCTCTTTGTTCCTCCTCCTTTTAACATCACTACATGTATATGGTGCCTTCTCGAGAATACCTCATTTCACATTCGGCCGCTTGGTGGTCAATATTTTTTTTTGCTTGCATCAAGTTGCACGTAGTTCTAAACTGGTATCTTTGTCGCGCAATTTCGTTCAGATTTTTATGGATGCCCATGTAAAATATATAGACATTTCATTATTTATTTGTGTGGTAGAACAGAATCCCTCGCATTGGGAACGGATCAGCTTAGTCAATAAATCATGCGCTTCTCTAATGCTGGCAAATATTTTCTTCTTTTTTTAAATATATATTTATGTATTATTCACGTTGGGCATGTGGATTTCAGTCAAGTGTCAGGGGATTGCGTGCGCGGCATTTGGAGAGCAAACAGAAAATTTACATACGACATTTTTGCAGGAAATAACAATTGTTTCCAATACTTAGCTGGAATAATTTACCGAGCCTTATTCCAGGTGATTCCTGAGATGTTCTCGCCAAATGCTTTCAATCCAATAAAATGCATCATATATTAATGAATTTATTATACTGAGGCTGAGAACTTCAATGACGAATTCCATTTACACTCTACTAAATCAGTCAAACATCAAGCGTTGGACGTGAATTTCCCAGCTTTTATAAATACAAAAAATTATTGAGATGAAAAAATGAGTAAAAAATTTAGCCATGATCTGTAGAAACTTTAACTAACTTGAATTTTGCGAAATTCCTCGCAAACGTGCAATGGAAAATGTAAAGTAATGGTACTGTACGTCGTAGTCCATGCACATTAAAGTGGAGCGGATTAATTAGATTCACGCAATTTGTCCATTTATTGACTAGTCCTTTAGCCTAGCTCTAATAGCAATTCTAGTGTGCTCAAAGTACTAAAAAGTGGTCCTAACGGCAGTTATTCTGTATCAGGAAAGAACTTTGACTTAGTTGATCCAACCAATTGTTAACATTAATCCCCATTGCTTACAGTATTTGCCGTTACGTTTCCATTATAGAGTAAAATCTGGATTCTTCTTCCAGTTAAATTTTAAATTGATGATACCATATTAAATTTATTTTTCTCTTACGCTTCACTGAATTATACAGTCGTTTTACGAATTGTTTTTAATCTTAAAATAAGGCCAACGGATTAGTCTTATTAAATAAATGATGGTGGCAAAAACAGTATTTTTGTACACACATTAATGAAAGCTCTATATCAGGCATCTGAGTATTTTATGTAGCCTATATATTTACTTTAAACATGTCACTTCCTCATAAATTCGTTGCATGAGAGATTCTCAGAAATTCAGTAATACGTGCATTTCTGACATCATGTACAACATGAAGGATCTTCCGAATATAATTGGAAGAATAGATAATTAATAGTGCCCCATCTCATGTAATCCATTCTTTTTTACATTTTCAGATCATTTGCTTCTTAAAATAATGCCATCAAAAACACAATATACATCGTATGATCTTTCTAAGCGATTTTTCGTGATCAGGTCATGATTTAAGTCGAGTTGGAGCATCCAAAGCATCAGTATGAATCGATGGCGGCCACTGTTTGCCATCTATCAGCTTCTCTTCTCTTTCTTGCTTTCGGAAATCTCCTCCTCCTCCATGCCCTTATCCGGGGCGCCATTGGTCCAACAGACATAAACATACCACGTGACATTTCCCTTTCCCAGCCCTCATGTAATCATCTTATTATGTTCATCTAGCATCACCACCAATCACAGGTGAATGCAATAAAACTGCTCCCAAACGCTTTGTCCTCCTCCCATTGGTCTGGCGTTGAACTATTGATCCACTGGATGGCGCTTCGCACCATACCATTGTTTTCACCATGACTCCACCGATTCGCCTTTATGAAAACTAAAAAAAAGTATTCCTCCAGCATCAAGTCGGATCTTTTGTGTTGTGAATTTATGCCAGGTATATGATTACTCAAAGTTAAATATCTCCAATATGTGAGATATGTAATCAATCTAGAGACGTTGCTTTTACCAAGTACTAATGCCAGTGTAATAATTCAGTATTGAGGTGATCTAATGGCGCCATCTATCCACACATATACTAAACTCTGGTGATGGCTGTGTTAATCATGAATTTTCATTTGCATTATTAAGATGTTTAATTTTTCTCTGCTACTTCTAAGCATTGAAAATAATTATTCTTCGTTTTACAATCCGTTAATCTTTTTTTGAAAATTCTGTAATACGCAATGTTAATTAAGCTCGAATTATGGGCAAAAAACCCTTGTTTGGAAAAAGTACAAAACTTTGTTGCTGGTTTTCTTATTTGATACTACCTGAAAGTTACCTCTTTCATACAGTACAGATTTCTACTATCTTAATTTTTTATCACTAGATTATATTTAATGTGAGTACATACGTCTTATGTAATCGACGATACGACAAGAAACGTGCCGTTGCTGATGAAGTGTAATATTTGACTTCCTGTTGAAGGTGTCTACTTGCGATACGAATCTGGAATACATCTGTATTACCTGTAACCTTAAATCTAGAAAACTCTGGGGCATCCTGTGTTTACAAACCTTTGAGGGTGTCCTTATAGATTTCACGACTTGCTAAAATGTTCACAGTAATTCGTTAACAAGAACCAAGCACTTTGTACTCTTTCGGGTTATGCAATGTCAGATTATTATCATGCCTTAGCCTGTTACATCTTTTGGCCTTTCTATACGCTATTTTCTAACTTAAAAATGATAAAGCTAAATTGAGGGCATCCTGCAGGTTGCATACGTATCACAAATCAGGAATTGCCACATGCAGTAAATAATGTTTACATCATTTTCTTGGAAATCTTGTAATAATTACTGTGAGCATTGTCATTGCTAAGAAATTAATGCAAGATTGCATTGTAATTCAGGTTTATCCAAAATATGTATTGAATCGCCTTGCAGATGATTTTGGAATTGAAATGTGTTCTACCGTGTATTTACATTTATAAAATAATTAAATAAAATTATGTTTATCAATTGTACCTAGATGTGCATCAAATGCTAAACAACAGAGCCCTTTTGCAGTCAGAATCCACACTTGAAATTCCCGCCTAACTTGCTTTAAATATATTTATTTGCTAAACTATCTTATTGCGCTGTTAATTGTAAATTATTCTACACGTAGTTGTTAATAAATGTTTGGTTTAAATTTAAACCCAATACATATTTACGATGCCATTTTATCATTGCAATAACCTTGACAGTGCCCAACAACGGATAAACGGATAGAGGCTCTAGAATCTACACTGTAGATGCGTAGTAGCATAATGTAGATGCAATATTAAGGGTTATTTTGGAAATAACAAATTTCGTTTCTTGCGAAAGTCGCCGCTTCCGATACACTTGTTAAATATAATATGGGCGCACATAATTGCGTAACTTCAATAACGAACAATGACATGAGAATGATAGCATCACACGTATTACTGTTAGCCAATCCCACTCCTACTTGATGATTTCATAAGTAAACTGTATAATCTTACTTTGGAGCCCTACGAATGAGAACATTCAACATTCATTTTCATTGGTTGATTCTTTTGATCTCTCACTCCAGACAATCGCAGAACGTTACTTGTTTTTCCAGTTTGCCAAAGGAAACTGGGCGAACAATTTTCTAATTTAGGTTTATTGGCTGAGTAAGCTATTGTGTATATTGTTAGCCCATCAAGATACATGCATATTATTATAGTCTCGGTTTACTTGTAAAAAGTGTACAGTGACAATTTGGAAACACATGGTTAATTTGTGCATTAAACGTTATTTACACAACTTTGTGACGCATAAATACTGAGAAACACTCGGTGCGCCCATGAAGAATGAAATTGAAATTGACTATTGACTTGCTCAGTTGTCCTGAATTTCATTTCAAGAACGTCCTAATTACTGTATTCATCTTAATCTGCATGTTTAGGTCAAAGACTTGTCAAGTTGCGTATAAATTAATATAGCGTGACAAGTCCGGTTTAGCAACTGAATGCTAATTAATACGATTGTCAACAATATTAGGTCATTGCCAGAGCTGACAGATAAACGCGTCTATTACAATCGTGTACTTACGACATGCCAAATTAATTGAAAGAACAACACGATATGCAATTAATGAGCGTACCACTCTATTGATATACTCTTTCCTTCCTTCAATAATGAAATATACAAATGTTGTACTTGGCATTTTATTCAATTGGAGATTAAGGTTTGAAGGTTTTATTGACGCCACATTTTTTTTATTTCTGTGTTTCTTTAAATGGCAATCAAACGCCAGTTAAACGCAAAGTAGCAGTTCAGATGTGAAAGTCGTGGATCAAGTGGTGGAAGCAGTGCATCGACACCTGTTTGATGAGAATAATCTCACGTTGCAGTGAGCTATATGGCAATGATTTTTCCATTGATTGGGCCATATAATGGAAAAACGTCTCACTTTTATGGATAAAAAGCAATCATAAAGGTAATTTTCAAATGTTTCAGTATTGATGTAAGAGAATTTCAAATAACTTCTTGATGAAGTGCTTTTTAACGTCTTCAATTTTTAATGCTCGTTTTTTGTTTTTGTTTGGCCCATTCAAACTAATTATCTGTAATTAAACGCATTGTTTTCAAATAATATTCACGGAAAAATATTTTTAAGCCAAATACATGTGCATAAATATCGTAGCCATATGGGTTAATTTTGCACTTTATGAAGTGTCTAACTACATAGACATCATGAAATTGAGTCATTTTATCAGAACTTAGACAATAATTACAGTAAGAGAAGATGGCATTGAACGTGCATGGTTTCATATGAGTCCGACTTCGTGATGTGTATAAATTTAAGTCGATACTACATGAAGTGCTAAATTACGGTATCGGGCTTACGCATGTATGCATTTAACTGTAGCAAATTAAATATTTTTATTTTTTAAACAAACATTATTCCTTAATTAACCAATTAGAGAACTGCCGTTGAAGTGAGCTTCTTTCCAAGAAGTATTATTATAAGCTCATTATTATCAATTTAGTTTACGGTTCAGCGTTCAATAAGAATGTGAAAATGTCTATAGCTAATATTTGTCAACATTAATCAGTCAATCATATGATTAATTTATCAACATATTATACAAATGGCTATTATTTTCTGTAAGTTTCTTTTAATTTTAATACTATTGTTTTTCTATGTGTCTGTACTTGCAATCAACCATAATTATAAATCTATGTGCATTCGGAGGAGCGACTATCCTTCAGGTTTAATAATTAGACGTACAATGTAAGTATCCACCATAATAGCCCAGTCAAAGGAACTAGGAACTTGTAAATCGATATGTCTCCATTTCGTGGAAGCTGGCTATAATTAATTATGTTTATCGTATCTTTTTATGGTGTGCAAATGGGGAAGTGGCACCCAGTCATCTCATTGGCAAGAAAGCGTCCAACATGGTGTTATATCTTCGCGAAATTTGCTGGTGTGTTTATTAAACGATATCTTTAAAATGGTCTATTTTTTCAAGTCAAGTTTAACTTTTGATGACGCAGCAATTAATCAAAAGACCTTGGGACGTAAAACAAGGATGTTATACTGCGAACTGTCCTGGCTTGAATGCACTGCCTGGTAATGAATTTCTTGCTTAAGTTGTTATTGTTTTTTTGGGTGGGCTGAGGATGAAAACTATCTGTCAAACTCTGCGGAAAATATCTCACTAATCTGCTACAAACTATTTAAAACGCCAGCTTTAATTTTAAGTTGTTTTATCTAAAGAAATGCACATGCAAGTGGCACGATTTTTTCCAGATATGGTTGTTGCAAATTCACAATTAATTCTTTTGTGTTTGGAAATCCCCTATTCGTTTTTTCTAAACCCGAAGCGGATATATGCCGAAGTCCAAATTATGTTTTTGCTAGACCTTAAAGCTTATCAATTTTGGCAATAAAATACTTCATAAAGGCTTGGTATGACATGTTTTGTTTGTATATTGGGTGGAAACTACTTCGTAAGTCCAAAACAGATTTGACCTTATTCAGGTGAGTTAATGTTAGTTGCAATGCACTTAATGCTTGTTAGTGAATAGAGCATGTAACTGAGTGACATTATTCTCTAATACAAATACATTGTCAAGTTCAGATGCCTTGAATATTCTTAAAAATGATTCTTAAAAATAAATGAGTCATTCGTCTTTCCAATTTAAAGCAGTTTTGAAAAAGAACAACATCCGCCTGCTGTTCTAAAAGGATGTCATGCACCTGACGAAAATTAGTAATTTATTTGATCAAACTAAACTTCAAAGTATCATGGATTAAAACTAATAATAATAATAATAACTATAGAACCCCCGTCGTGTGTACCACACGAATACATATTGAGGAAAAAATGTAATTATTAGAAGGTTACATTTACTGTTAAATGTGAATTCGAATTGAAGTGGTAAATTAAAAATTCGAATAGCAAATGGATTATTTTTAAAAAAATCGGTAGAAAGTACGAGCGAGTGTGGCATATGTGAAAACACACGCCATCTTACGACGAATGCGTTTAGAGGCCCTGTTGATCCTTTTTTCGATTTTTCCGGCTATATTGACCTTTACCATTCAATCCAGCTAGTCGAGATTCGAATTTGGGGCCCTAATTCGTCCTAGTTTCGTCCAGTGAAAGATCTATGAAAATCGACCCAAATAATAAAAAAATTTTAGACTGTATTCTTCTCCTTTTTTATAGATAAACAAAAGAATGTATGTGTTTACATATAGGGCATTTGAAAAAAAATGACAAGCTGGATTAGTTATTTTGCATAAAACTCATTTTAAAACGTGTAGGCAAACGCACTATGATACAAATATGAAAGCCACAATTCTATAAACATAATATCAGTTTCATGAATTTTTAACAAGTAGTTGCGTATTTTGGAACATGTCTTTTGATGTTATATATTCGAAAATAGTGTGTGGTTTTTAGGCTTAGTTTTGAAGAATTTTAAGTAACTACAGCATCCTAAACTTGTGGATTCGAATTTTCAAAAAAAATTAATAGAATAATGAATCTGGACTGTTTTTAAAGTTATGTTTCCATCACATATCGATGTTGTTTGTGAGCTCAAAAGTTAAGAATTTTTAAATTTATTAACAAACCTATTTGGAAAGAATAGTCTAGGTTTTACAGTGCGATGCGGTTGAGAACGTGGGATTTCTGCTAGAGTTGCGTTTCTCTGAATAAAAAATTAAAAAAGATTACATTGAAAACTGCGTTTTAACTTTCACGATATGCTAAGCAAACGGGAAATTTGTCGTCATTGAGAACATGGGATTTCCTATCTCAAGCTAAGATTTGACCAATTGAGTCCCCTGCCTAGAGGAACCACTTTGAGCCCGCCCTCTGCGTGTTTGTTTCCTCTCTTCTCGATACATATATATATTAAGGTGGAGGCTTGTTTTCGGAAACAACACAACCAACGACATACAGGTTTAGGAAAAAGGTTTTTGTGCGTCCAATGTTGCCTGCCAGCCATTCACTAAGAGGTTGCCTTGGCTGATTTGGGTCAAACAAAGGAAGTCCTCGCATTCTTCGTAATTTGTAATTCGATTCAGTCGAACTGATGTCTTGAAAAACTTGCTCGTGTACCAGCGATTTACGTAGTTTTTAATCGGTTATCAGCCCATCGATTGCATTTTAAGCGAGGAAAACCACGTAAGTAACTTTATTGGTTTGATTGATTGTTGGGTTACACCTTAGAATTAAAAACTAAAGAATAAAATAAATTAGCAGTGATAACGTAATGGCCAAATCTGATCAAATGTAAATGACAACCGCAATTGACAATGTGGGTTTAAACTCGATTAGTTCGTCAATTGAGTGCGACTTCTATATCATAAGTAGCTATGAGTTCCCAGAAAGCATTTCTGACACATTGAGGCCACGCTTTTATGTGCTTTTCGACGTGTGTATGCGGCCAGAGCAGTGTTTATTTATGTTCCCAATATAGTGGCGAATGGCATGCAGCTCTGCTAAACCATTCTTTTTAGAGTGATTAGGCCGCACATTCCCAAGAGCTCCTTATATGAGAGTTGGATTTGAAAGGCTTTGTCAAATTTCAAGCGTTTCGCGATTTTTATTTCTCCATCAAACATGCAGGCCGAAAGAGAGCCAGGCCCAGGGTTCCTAGGCAGGATCACCCAGACAGGTGCATCTCTGTGCAATTCGATGGGATCTTCGGTGTCCACAGCCAATTTCGTAGCGCACGTGAAAACAGGGGATCTAAAGGGTGCAGGGACCGATGCCAACGTCTGGCTGGTCTTGCACGACGAACATGGGAATTCGTCCAAGGAAACTAAACTGAACTCCCTTCTGCACAACGATCATGAGAGGGGAGAAACGTCTTCTTACGGCATTGCCGAAGCCGACCATCTTCGGGGCAGGATCACCAAGGTGGAGTTCTGGAGGGACAACTTCGGCATCGGTGACGATTGGCACGTGGAAATTATCCGCGTGGAGAACAAGCTGCAGAAGGAGACGCACTATTTCCCCGTCCATCGATGGATCAAGCCCAACACCAAGTACATCTTTCCCGAGTTCGACGCTGCCCTACCGCAGTTCGACATCCACAGAGACCAGAGAGACGAAGAACTGAAGGAGAAGAGAGAGCAGTACCAGTACATCATGCACGTGGAAGGGGGTCCGTCCCAGGTAAGGATGTTAGTTCAAAATAATTAAATTGTGGTACTATATGAAAAGAGTTCACATCTTGGATCTTAGTTCTTGAGATATTGCCAATTGCTCAATTAAGTAAATTGATTAAACTGAGTTAAGGTTTAACTTATGTAGCCTAATGTGCTGAACGCTAAATGTGGGGTCAAAGTTCTGGCTGCAAGTTGTTGTAATGTATTGGAAAAAAGGAGAAAACTTGTTTTTATTGAGGAATTTGCGTAAAAATGTTTTTTTAATTTTTTATTTTATCAGAGTTTGACGAATTTTATCATTACAATAACTCCATACTGAAGACGAGGGCCATTTTTATACAGAATGCCATGTTTATGTTTATTGAACGTTTATTATGAAGACCCAGGGTACCGAAAGGATCAAATGTCAATTTTTCATGATTTCGCCTTTGGGCTTATCAGATTGACTTTAATCACCCGATTCCGCTGTGCAAATTTAGGTTACATCCGTGATGACAAGTTATTGAATCTGCCGATAGCTATGCAAATTAACGGGAGAAAAATAATGCTTAAACTTGACCCAAAAGTATGCTCGCTATCCAACAGAAAATACAAATTTATGCTTCAAATACTTTTTATAATTGCCAAATTTTTCTAAACGTTTTCTAAACGTAAAAATTTGGCAATTACCATTGGTCGTTCACTAGGGTTTGAGTTACTTTTATGATTTGAAAATGTGCCATTTCTTTATAAAATAAAAATTATTAAATACTGTTGGAAAAATAAACACTTATGCAACTCAACGAAACCTCCAAAGATGGGCATCCGATGCTGGATGTTGCATAAACTATATGTTCAAGTTTATAGCCTTTTTTAATATAAAAACGGGTAAAACGGAACTCAAACCCCAAACGTTCACGTGGAAAAAATAAAATTTAGCAATTATAATAATTAACATTCAAGTAGATGTCATTAATGCACTAACGTAAAATGTGAGCTAAAGCGAAAATCATAACGTAAAGTCTATTGAATCAAGATACATGTATGTAGATCATGTTATTGCTGTGCTGAAGCTTTAGTGTTTTGCTGTTTAAAAACTAGCTTTTTTAAATACTTTAATTCAATCCAAGGACACCCGCTGTCACATTTGACAGTGTTGACCTCTGTTAGGATAATTACATTTCATGCTTTAAGCTGGCAATCAATACACATGTACGTTGTTTTATTCTTTCGTCATGACAAACTGTGGTCTAGCAATTGGTGCGATACTGACAAATTGTCTGCCAACTCAATGAGGATATTAGGCCAACTATTCATGAATGAATGAGGAATTGGATTTTTGAAGGTTGTGGCGTGCTACCCACAGTGTTTTATCCTCAGTGTAATTCCCCATGCGTGGCGTAACATACATGTGGTGTAAAACACAGGAAGACTTGCTATTAGAACAATTAAAACATTATTAAAAATGTCGATTTACCGGAAATGTTGAAATTAAAAAGTCTATTAGACCATTGTGATAGTTTGCCAGCGTTTAAAAAATCATTTAAAATTAAGAGTACGTATAATCCCTATTTATCACCTACTGTACGAGTGATAGAAATGATGCATGAAAACATCTGTCAGTTCTCAGGTGGTATTTGTAATACGTGCCATGGCCAAGTACTGCATCAACAGCGTTATTAAGTGTTGAACCTAGGGCAAAGAGGTCGAACCTTCCCTTGTTGTGGGTCACCTGATGCAAACATTAAGCCTTCAAGGTTGACTAAGCCTCCCCTCAGTGTCTCTTATGTTCTGAAACGTTATGTAAAAAGCAAAGCTGTTCTACCCAAATCGTGTGTTGCAAACTTACCTTGATGATATGTTTATGCCACAATCATTTTTGTTTGTTATACCCGGATTTTGCTGGCAAGGGGGCGCAGTAAGAATGCCGATTGCCATTTGCCCTTAGAAAGCTCATCACGGAGAATTAATTCTTAGACCTTGACAGGTGAATTAAAGGGCAAATTCGGCGAACGATTTTACATTCAATGACCTTGAGATAACATCATATAATGTACATTATTTCTTGAATTAGCTTAACATTATTATACTTTGCTTTTTATTTGAGTGGTGGTTTTTACGCAGCAAATATTATTTGCTGCATCATTACATACTGTAGGCCTATATTTGTGTCGAAATGACACAAATAACACGATATGCTCGAACACCTTATAAATTGTAAATTGCAGCTAATTAACCATTATGTTCATTAGTTTTACTAATGAATTATTGTATGCTTTTTTAAACAAAAGGATTGAATACTTTGTATAATACAACCTCAATTAGAAAACAAAAGTAGTGTGAAACATCTGGAGGGTTTTGGAGGAAAACGTTTTACGTTGAAAGATTTCCTGTTTTGTTTTAAATTCAAATATTTATTGTACAGCTATACAATGTAAATGTTTATCAAAGTTCTAAGCTTTAGAGCATTTTTATTGTTGTACATTATGCTTATTTTTTGTCGAACTTGTTGTGTACCAAGTACTAACAATATAAGTAGACATTTTACGTAAAGTGGCAAAATGCATTATTTTCGTTCCTGGAAATTGGTTTAGGCAGCCGAAATAAATGAGGGTATACCGTATGTATATTAAACAGTAACCTACGGTACATTTTTGGGTAGGTTGTGCTGATGATGGTGACCTTGGTTACAGGCTTCTGATTTATATTTCTTGCAGCAACGCAGTTTTGTTTTCTTTATCAGTTCCATATTTGCGTGGTTAGATTACATTTTTCACGTACCTACCGTTTAAGACACTTCATGAAGTGCTAAATTACACGAAGTGTATGCGACATAATATTAGAATTTCATTTGCATCTACATGTAAGTAGATAAATAGAAAAGTGAATTTATTAAATTTTAGGTAATCTATTTTGAGAATTACTCCAATTTCACAACCCAGAAAGAAAGCCATGTGCTTTGTGTTATTTATGTGCATTTTATAATATTTTGAACATTTCGAAACATTTACGCTCTGCTTGCTAATTGTATTTATATTATGGGGAAATGTTGTTGTCGGTCATCTTTTTTTAAACTTAATACTAGCTTGTGTTTTCTGTTTCACAACATTTAAAAATAATTTTGCGAAAATTATTATCGAAATGTTGATTAATTAATATTTGTTAAAATACTCATAAACTTTGTTGCGTATTTTATAACTGATCATTATTAAATCAATTATCATCAACAATTTCGAAGGCTGCAAAATGCGAATTTTTTCGCAGCATTGTGTGACTTTGCTTGCTTGAAAATGGGACAGTGACAAGCAGTTTTTCTTTGCATAAGATTAGACAGGTGCTTTCTACCAAAATTATTAGGAGCTGCACCCACTCTTGATTCTCTAGGGAAAATTCTGCTTGTAATTTCTGAAGCGAATAATGCTGTTTAATTCACGCTTAAGTGCAAAGTTCTCAACTTTCATCATGCTTAAAATTGGTCCTAAAATCCTGTCGCGCCTATGAAATGACATGCAGATTTTTTAGTTGATTGTCAACTAATACTTGCCCATTGTAAGCTTCAATTTTCCTTTGACATTATAGACTAACATTTAAAGAAACGTGTCTCATTATTAATGTTTTTTTAAGATAAAAAACTTGCCAGACGACGAAACATTTTCGGACAGTTACAAGGTAATTACTACATGTATATGTATGCTTTAAAGAATAGGTAATTTAATTAAAAATTAAAACTCAATGTTTGCATTTTTTTATTTTTACAGTGGGATATTGGATCACAAAAAATAAAATTGCTTGCGCATAGTACACTCATAAAATTTCAAACAGAGGCATCCTGGGAATCGTTAGATGCTCTGAAAAGCGTCTACAAATTTGCTCTAGGAGAACCACAAGTAAAACGTTTGTCATTTACTCTGGTTTTAAATAAAATTTCCACGTTTTAACAAGTTTAATCTGAATATTACCAGTGCTTACCGCATTGGAAGGAGGATTGGTGGTTTGGGCTTCAAAGACTTCAGGGATGCAATCCAGTAATGATTCAGCTCTGCAAGGAAATCCCAGAAAAGTTATTACAATTTTATTTTATTTGCATGCTGATTTGCATAAAAAGTTTTAAAAAAACAGTTATTGAATTGCTCTAATGATTTACATCTCAGATTTGCCATCACTGGAAGTATGGTAGAGCCCTTTCTCGAAAACATGAGCCTGCAGGAAGCGTTGGATAAAAATAAACTTTTTATGGTTGACATGTATATTCTGGAAAATGTGAAATGCAAAGATGACAGAGTGGTTAGTTTCATTTTACATTTCAAATGCAAAATGTAGCATCTTTATGATTAATGTTTTTTTTTTATAAATAGCTTTGTTCGCCAATAGCTCTTTTTTATCTTGATAAGAAGGAAAGATTTTTACCTGTCGCAATTCAGCTGTTTCAAAAACCTGGACCTGATAATCCTGTAAGTTGAGAGGTTTATCTGCTTTCTGATCAAAATTGGAATATTTTGTATTGGATTTATAAATATTTAGTTGATTATATTCAGATTATTTGGTAATGTTTTCTTAGTTGATTTGTTGTGATAAATGTAATGATGTATAACTTTTAACGGAAGTTTACAAACAGGAATTACTATATTTTGTTGCTTTATTTTCATTTATTTGCTAGGTATTTTTGCCCAGTGATCCTTCTTACACTTGGCTGTTGGCCAAGATGTACTATAATGGTATGTGATATTTTCAATATACATGTGCATACTACTGTTTTTTATACAAATGATTTACATATGCACATGCACGTTAGGACATATTTTGCCTTGTGTCTAAAGTAATTAATGGTCATTTGTATCGTTTTAGGCGCAGATGCTACATACCACCAATCGCTTACACATTTAGGTTAATATTTTCAAGTCATCAAATTCCTAAATTTAACAGATCTTCAAGGATAAATTTTATCTGATAAATATATCAATACGTGTAAATTCTGCAGGCTACACCCATTTAATGATGGAGGGAATGGTGGTTTGCACTCACAGAAATTTGTCGCCATCACATCCTCTTTTCAGGCTTATGGCCCCACACTTTCTGTTTCTTTTGGCTATTAATACGTGAGAAATGGATTTATTATTGACAAAATTTCAGGATGATAGCTAATTTGCTTATACATTACGTTTTTACTTCTATTTTAGGAGAGGTTTAGATAAACTCGTATCTCCTAATGGATGGGTTGATAAGACGATGACTGTTGGAAGAGATGGAATGTTTGCATTAATTGTTAAAGGGTATGCAAAGTTTAAGAGTATTAACGTTGGTAATTAGTAGTGTGTAAGATCCATCTAAGGTTTTGCAGTAAACCTCATTTTAAAATAAAAATACAGTTAATGTCATTAAAAAAATTTAAAAACGTACAGATTTTTTAATATTAATTTACACGTGTTATGTGTGATTACAAATTCAGTTATCAGGAATGGAAAATGAATCTACATGGCCTAATTCCGAAAGAGCTGGAATCTAGAGGGGTAATTTCATAAATGATTACGGATCAAATAGTGTTATTGGTTTATCTTAGACCGTGATTTTAAACTTTTGTATTAATTTTAGGTGATGAATCCTGAAATTCTTCCTTACTATCCATACCGAGATGATGCAGTTCCATTGTTTAACTGCATTAAAAAGTATATATCTAAAATTGTAAATTATTACTATGGTTAGTATTGAATATGATGTATTTCCTGTCCGTGGTATATACCATTAATTTGATATTTAAATGAGCTATTGATTGTTACAGATTCTCCTGAGAAAATTCTTAATGATAATGAGCTTCAGGCATGGAGGGAGGAATTGGCTCGACCGAAAAAGGATGGAGGAGTTGGTGTACTTGTAAGTATAAATATTTTATCCACTAAGGGCCGGTTGCACAAACAAAAGTTAAGCAAAACCCAAGTTAAACCTCTGGCTAACTAAGGAAACATATGGGTTAACGTTAACCCAGATAATAGGCAGGGTTAACCTAAAGTTTATAAAATGATGACATTTCCCTAAAATTCCCAGCTGCAACTGGCTATCTTCATGTTTACTATCCCTTGGGTTGAAAATTCCTGTAGTAAAATGGTGCAACAAAAACCTATTAACCCTTAGGTTAACTTGCAGTTATAGGTAACCCCAGGTTAGCTAACATTTTATTTAACCTACAATGGTGCAACTGACCCTTAATGTTGGAATTCGTAAGACTTCAATAACTATATTTTTCTTTGAATTAAGGGTGTGCCAGGAGACGATGACAAAGGAGTTTCAAACACCAGCCAGATAATAGACATCGTCACTGCAGTAATCACGACGTGCAGTATTGGACATGCTGCGGCTAACTTCCAGCAGTATGATGAATATGCATTCCCGCCTAATTATCCGGGAATTCTGATGGGAGAAATACCTAGGGACAAGGTTAGTTGTGGTATTTTACATAAATTATAGTTTTCACCTCTCAAAAAACAAATACTTACGATAAATCAATTCCTAAACGACATTCATTACCTTTCTCTGCGTGTCTCATCGAATTATCTGATTTCTTAATAATTATTAAATTAATAATTTGATTTTAATTATATGATTTTTAAGCCGATTTATAATCATAAACATTATTGCAGAGAGCTCGTACTGAGAAGGAACTTTTAGCCCACATTCCAAACAAACAAATTACACTGGATTCGATGGTCATTACGAAGCTACTTAGCAGCAAAGGAACAAAATCATTGGGAGATTTTGAAGTCCAGTATTTGTTTGATCCAGTATCCATTGAAGCCGCTAACGAGTAAGTAATACTGGATGCATTAGGATCAAAAATCGAATTTTCTCAGTGTGCAGCATAACAGCAAAGTAACTTTTGAGTTTTCAACAAATAATTGATATTTTGCAAATTTAGCATCATTAGTCAAATGTTACCAATATGAATTGTGTATGTTACGCATTAGCTAAATTTTGCCAATCACATGTGATTTTATGTAAATTTTAGCTATTACTCCCAGCTACCAATAAAATCAAGTTATGGAAATCTTAAAACATTTATTATAAAGGTACAATATTACTGCTTAGTTGTCACACCTGTCTAAAAGCAACATGTTGTATCAGTTTTCTTTAATTTGTATTCAATTAAATTGCATTTTTATATTATGCAAGTGAAAGTAATCCTGAATGTTCCTTTAATTCACAAGTAATACATTTGTATTACCTTCATTAAGAGCTTGTAGAATGATTTTTTTTCTTGCCAATCGAACAGCTTAGTTTTTGAACTTCAGACATACATGTATACCTGAATAAATGACATACAGAAATTGATATTTAATGCAGATTGTTAATGGTGTATACTTATATTTGTTTTCAGATTACGTGAAGAACTAGAGGAATTGAGCAGAATAGTGAAGAGCCGAAATGCATCTCGTGTTTTATCATATCCATGGCTGGACCCAGACATTGTGCCCAACTCCATCAGCATTTAAAAATCTTAAATCTTTAAAGGATCTCTGTACTCTTTCGTTTTATATTACTTTGTGGTGAGTTTGGAACCATTTTAAGATTCTTTCAATTTTTTTTATCGTTGAACTGGCATGTTGATTTTTTGATTTTATACATTTTATAAAAATTGTGTTTCCATGGTTTTTCGTTCAAACATTGTAATTTGGTACTAAAATAATGAAACTGAATTTGCTAAAGAGATATTCTACTCGAAAGTAACAATGTGTTTCAAGAAGTCACTCGACAGATTCGTTCCTGAATACTGCCTGGTTGATATTTAAAATCAGCATTAGACTTTACATACTTTTTATTATACAGTCTAATGCTAAGTTATTACAAAAATGATTTTTTTAAATATATGATGGTCGCTGTGTAATCCATTTAGGCACCATGACAAAGAACAACAACAGCAAAAAAGTTAAGAGAATTTTCACTTCGTTAATACCTTTATCTGATATTCTGCAGAAGCATCATAACAAGCATTGCAGTGGCATTGAAATAATTTAGAATGATCCCTCCATTAGTTGCACATAAGCCTACCTGGTGCACCTGCATTAAATGTAAATGTAAGTGATAAAAAAAGATTCCAGGAGCCCTGTCCCTACCCATACTACCTTTCTAAGCTGAAATCGTGCCCTAGGACCATTAAAAAGGTCTATGATCATATTCATTTTATCCCTCAGTTATTTTCATCCATCTATTCCATTGCATTACGAAAAATCAGCATCAGAGAATCGCCTCGCCTATTTGTATATACAGTATATAATAGCATAGATTCATATTTTTCCCGCCATAAAATTGCATATATGCCTGTACGTTGCCTATAAATATAAATCAGTATTTCACTATCTTCAACAATTTATATAAAGTCTTCACTGAAATATATTGCTGGCAATCCGTTTTTCAAAAAAATTAAGATAAATTTTTATTAAAAATAAATTGAATAAAACCCCTTTTTAAAAATACCATTTGAATCCATTATTTTTGGGAATGGTTTTTAACTTTACCTATGGCGTTTCCTTCGTAAACAATTTATTTCTTGAAAAGAAGACCACCCAGATGAGGTCATAAACACCTAATAAATAGGGTAAACGGGTTTCATTCCCTTAACAAATAACATTTTATTCTGACAGTCAGGAAACACGATGTTCTCTTTATTTGTATTTCTCTTACTCAGTGTTTTATCAAAGTGAACTTAAAATGCTTTGTTTTGTAATTTTGTTCTCCAAAAATAGAGATAAATAATATGAATATTAAAATACTTAACAAAAATAGCATACAAAAATGTTTTGATTACAGTACCTTTGTAAAAGAATTTCACTTATAGCATTTCTTGAATTTTAAATATATCTAAAATAGTATATAGCATATGTTGTATTGATCCACCTTTTTGAGGCATGTTGTCTATATCCGTTACTTTATTAATAGCATTTTTTAAAAAAATAATTCTCTAAACTTATCATAAAAATGCTGAACACTTGGCACATATGCACTTACTTGTACCGGTAGATGAACAAATATTAATATAAGCAGTGTCAATTTATCTTCTGTTAAACGTTCTTGTTTTACTATTTGGGGGAGGGGGGTAAATGAAAGGGGCTTCAGACACCTCCTCATTGATCCGCTACTGGTAGTCCGCAAGCTCATCGACAGGTTTTAATACTGTCCACGAATTGCATAGTTTGAGGCAAACTAGTTTAAGTGATGATATAATGAGTAATTTTTCTTCAAAGTTCCCGCTTTTCCGTTATTTTATTCCAGTATTGTTTTGAAGAACGCATGCATAAGAATATTTTTCAGTTATAATGACACATTTTTGTATACTAACACATAAATAAAATATAATTGAATTGTTATTTTCTATTACTGATACACTTATTGAAGATCCAGGGAAAAATTGAAAAACATTGTTGGTAAATTCGCTGCCCCGAGGAGAAACACAGTATATGATTTCTTTTTAAAAAAAATTGAGCTAATAGCATACTTGCATTAATTGTGCTTATTCTCTCCTTTTAACAGTGTGAAAATGCAGTTATTCACTTTGTAAATCAGCCGTCATACAATGTAACCAAATGCAGATACTGTATTTCTTTTTTGGACAGCCGAAATGCTGATACCAACGAAATTTTATTTTCCAGCAATCGTAATGTTTTGTATAATGTAAATCTTCCAAAAAATTGCATGAATTTTAAATGGATATTAAAAGTATCTTCCCGATGTTGAATACGTTGATGACGATATTGTGTGCTTGAAAATTCTTAACTAAATATTAGTGCAGCATATCGAAAATTTTGAGTTCTTCTCCCCCCCACCCCCCTTTAGTTTCATGTGAAATTGCTTGTGTTGAATTTGGGCCAGAGAATACAAAACCCTTTATAAATATAATCAAATAATACTGCAACATCTTTGCTGTGCAGATATACAGAGCCAATGAACCCGTGTGTTTAGTCTTAAAAATATTTACTCAGCGACATGTATGCTGTTTCATTGCAAATGTTGTCACATGCTGTTAAATGTGAACACTTTTCAGCATAAAAGCATGCATATCTTCCTTTATAAATTCTATAAATAACTTTCCATTG